>JAJLRJ010000011.1:30074791-30174291 GCA_024195265.1 Dendrophyllia cribrosa | reverse complement strand
TAGAAACACGACTAAATTTCTTGTCGTTTAGAAGCACAACTAAATTGCTAAAAAATAAGTGCAGTACCGCCAAAGTTTCCAAGAAAGCTTTCAACGATCCCTTATATTCAAAACACTGATTTAAAAATATTTCCCTCAGTAGACTTCAAACAAAGTTACAATTAATGCTGATCTACTGCCTCAAATGGATCTCGTCACCTCAGAAGCTTGGGCTTCATAAATAACATTTTTCATCTCGCTTTTAGTAGCTCAGTAACACAGTAGAAGACTCGAACAGACCATGCATAATGCATAGTGATATGAGGGTTTTCATCACGACAACTTCCACAGAAATTTACAACTAACCACACGGAACTGACTGATTTACAAAAAGTTTACATCCTTCAATCAAAGTTCATGTTAATAGTCTAGTGGGTTTATATAGCTGTAACATGTCTGAAAATAACCAGACGAATCCATTTAGGGCTTTCTGAGTTAAAAGCAATAATTTAAATGATATCCTTTGCTTAACTCGTAACCAGTGTAGCTTTTTAAGAATCGGCCTTATATGGTCATATTTAAAGGAGCTATGTCATGGTGATTTTGAGGTTTTCGGGTCAAAACCGTCGTAAATTAAAACTAAGTACCTTTGTCGTACACGAAATGCTTAAAGAACACTAACAGGAAGATATCAAGTGAATTTTAGCAGAGAAAATAAACCATAATCGGAGTTTTAGCGAATTTTCTAAGACACAAGCGATAAACTTGAAAAAATTGGCCATAATTTTTTCAAGATGCAATCCATTTCCATCCTGGCCATCCGCAGCCCAAGACACTTATTTTTACTTTTAGAGCACTAGTATAATGATTATAAACAAAACTGGATTCTTATTTTTGGAATTTCCCTGATATAAAGATGTATTTTGGCTTTTTAAAGTAACGCTAAAAATGTTGACATAGCCCCTTTAAATGCTACGTGTTACTGATTAGGCGAGCTGCAGCGTTCTGAACATTTTGTGAGCGATCTAGTAAATATTGCGAAAGTCCATACAGTAACGAATTGCAGTTATCAGTACTACAATAACACATGGTTTCTTATATGCATTTTGCTATTTACAGTCCCCTATTTTTCCGAGTTTGTTAATCTCAGTGCCTTAACAGGGCAGTGAAATGGTTATAAACTCTGACAATTTTTTGTCTGGTCCGTAAAAAAATATTAAATTTGATGACAGTCCAGTTGTCCACGATGAAAATGCTCTTTTGCCAACATTAACTATTCAATTGACCATAAAACATACAATCATTTATTATTTTACCCACTGAAGAGCTCACCTCCTTTTTCGGATGCTTCGATAAGTTAAGTGATAACAGATATACCCTTTGGCTTGACTGATACCTTCCTTTTAGAGCAACGTTTAGGACAGAAGCCAGATTACAGCAAGTGAAACCTCTCCTATATGATGACCTTCGCAATGCCGGAGCGGCCACCTTCAAATTGAAAGTGGGTGGTTCCGCCCCCGGTAGTTTTGCTATGTTTGAGTTTTTGAATAATGCTCATGAAAAACATTAGAAATTGTCTAAGTGTCGTCTGTTTAATTTTCTAAAGTCAACTGCAATTTATGGTGCACATTTTAAGATAAATTGAATGGATAGCGGCCAAAAAATGATTTGTAACCTTTTTTATGTTCTCAATCTTGAACAGGGCTTTTTTAATATTTTATTTATTTAATTTTTTATTATTTTATCAAATATTTATACAGGAATATTTATATTTGGGCTGCACTCTTAATCAGGGTCACGAAAAAACGTCTCTTCTCTTAAACAAGGTAGCGAAAAAAAAAACGGATTTTTTCTTTAACTGGTCCAAAAACAGCGGGAGAAGAAATAACAGTTTGTCTAGCAACAGTATAAATGCCGAAATCTTTATTAAATCTTTATCTTGCGTTTACGTATACGTGTTCGTTGTACTTAAAAAAGTAACGTGCAATATTTACATTGATACTTGTAAAACTGAAGTGATATCCACTGATGAATACGCACGCTTAATCTAAACCATGACCTCATCGTTCAAAACACATTACGAACAAAAAAAGGCGAATAAACGGCGACAAATTTAGTAATCTTTCAAAACACTACAACAGTGGAAGAAACTAGTCCGTGGAACTTTCAAAATAAAGGCGCAAAACACATAACAAATCGAACAACTTCTTCGCTAACTCTAACATCTTTAAATTTTAAAAAATGGATTCATACAATGGACTTTACTATACCATAGAAACACGACTAAATTTCTTGTCGTTTAGAAGCACAACTAAATTGCTAAAAAATAAGTGCAGTACCGCCAAAGTTTCCAAGAAAGCTTTCAACGATTTCGCGAGTGTAACCCTTATATTCCAAACACTGATTTAAAAACATTTCACTCAGTAGACTTCAAACAAAGTTACAATTAATGCCAATCTACTGCCTCAAATGGATCTCGTCACCTCAGAAGCTTGGGCTTCATAAACATTTTCCCCCCGCTTTTAGTAGCTCAGTAACACAGTAGAAGACTCGAATAGACCATGCATAATGATTGCTTAGTGATGACAAGGTTTTCATCACGACAACTTCCACAGAAATTTACAACTAACCAGACGAAACTGACTGATTTACAAAACGTTTACATCCTTCAATCAAAGTTCACGTTAATAGTCTAGTGGGTTTATATAGCTGTAACATGTCTGAAATATAACCGGGGCTGATCCATTTAGGGATTTGTAAGTTAAAAGCAATAATTTAAATAATATCCCTTGCTTAACTGGTAACCAGTGTAGCGTTTAAAGAATCGGCCTTACATGGTCATATTTAATGCTACGTGTTATTAGGCGAGCTGCAGAGTTCTGAACATTTTGAGAGCGATCAAGTAAATATTGCGAAAGTCCATACAGTAACGAATTGCAGTTATCAGTACTATAATAACACATGGTTTCTGTTATGCATTTTGCTATTTACAGTCCCCTATTTTTCCGAGTTTGCTAATCTCAGTGCCTTAACAGAACAGTGAAATGGTTATAAACTCTGACAACTTTTTGTCTGGTCCGTAAAACAATATTAGACTTAATGGCAGTCCATTTGTCCAACGATGAAAATACTCTTTTGTCAACATTTACTATTCATGACAATAAACATACAATCATTTATTATTTTACCCACTGAAGAGCTCACCTCCTTTTTCGGATGCTTCGATAAGTGATAACAGATATACCATTAGTCTTGACTGATACCTTCGTTTTAGAGCAACGTTTAGGACAGAAGCCAGATTACAGCAAGTGAAACCTCTCCTGTATGATGACCTTCGCAATGCCGGAGCGGACACCTTAAAATTGAAAGTGGGTGGTTCCGCCCCCGGTAGTTTTGCTATTTTTGAGTTCTTGAATAATACTCATTAAAAAACATTAGAAATTGTCTAAATGTCGTCTGTTTAATTTTCTAAAGTCAACTGCAATTTATGGTGCACATTTGCAGATAAATTGAATGGAGAGTGGCCAGAAAATGATTTGTAACCTTTTTTATGTTCTAAATCTTGAACAGGGATTTATTTATTTTTTTCTTTTATTTATTAATTAATTTATTTATTTATTATTTTACCAAATATTTATGCAGGAATATTTATATTTCGGCTGCACTCTTAATCAGGGTCACGAAAAAACGTCTCTTCTCTTAAACAAGGTAGCGAAAAAAAAACCGGATTTTTTCTTTAACTGGTCCAAAAACAGCGGGAGAAGAAATAACAGTTTGTCTAGCAACAGTATAAATGCCGAAATCTTTATTAAATCTTTATCGTGCGTTTACGTATACGTGTTCGCTGTACTTAAAAAAGTAGCGTGCAATATTTACATTGATACTTGTAAAACTAAAGTGATATCCACTGATGAATACGCACGCTTAATCTAAACCATGACCTCATCGTTCAAAACACATTACGAACAAAAAAAGGCGAATAAACGGCGACAAATTTAGTAATCTTTCAAAACACTACAACAGTGGAAGAAACTAGTCCGTGGAACTTTCAAAATAAAGGCGCAAAACACATAACAAATCGAACAACATCTTCGCTAACTCTTACATCTTTAAATTTTAAAAAATGGATCCTTACAATGCACTTTACTATACCATAGAAACACGATTAAATTTCTTGTCGTTTAGAAGCGCAACTAAATTGCTAAAAAATAAGTGCAGTACCGCCAAAGTTTCCAAGAAAGCTTTCAACGATTTCGCGAGTGTGACCCTTATATTCAAAACACTGATTTAAAAACATTTTCCTCAGTAGACTTCAAACAAAGTTACAATTAATGCTGATCTACTGCCCCAAATGGATCTCGTCACCTCAGAAGCTTGGGCTTCATAAATAACATTTTTCATCTCGCTTTTAGTAGCTCAGTAACACAGTAGAAGACTCGAACAGATCATGCATAATGCATAGTGATATGAAGGTTTTCATCACGACAACTTCCACAGAAATTTACAACTAACCACACGGAACTGACTGATTTACAAAAAGTTTACATCTTTCAATCAAAGTTCACGTTAATAGTCTAGTGGGTTTATATAGCTGTAACATGTCTGAAAATAACCAGACGAATCCATTTAGGGCTTTCTGAGTTAAAAGCAATAATTTAAATGATATCCTTTGCTTAACTCGTAACCAGTGTAGCTTTTTAAGAATCGGCCTTATATGGTCATATTTAAATGCTACGTGTTATTAGGCGAACTGCAGCGTTCTGAACATTTTGTGAGCGATCAAGTAAATATTGCGAAAGTCCATACAGTAACGAATTGCAGTTATCAGTACTGCAATTTATAACACATGGTTTCTCTGATGCATTTTGCTATTTACAGTCCCCTATTTTTCCGAGTTTGTTAATCTCAGTGCTCTAACCGTCACAGGGCAGTGAAATGGGTATAAACTCTGACAATTTTTTGTCTGGTTCGTAAAAAAATATTAAATTTGATGACAGTCCAGTTGTCCACGATGAAAATGCTCTTTTGCCAACATTAACTATTCAATTGACCATAAAACATACAATCGATATCATTTATTATTTTACCCACGGAAGAGCTCACCTCCTTTTTCGGATGCTTCGATAAGTTAAGTGATAACAGATATACCATTAGGCTTGACTGATACCTTCCTTTTAGAGCAACGTTATAGACAGAAGCCAGATTACAGCAAGTGAAACCTCTCCTATATGATGACCTTCGCAATGCCGGAGCGGACACCTTCAAATTGAAAGTGGGTGGTTCCGCCCCCGGTAGTTTTGCTGTGTTTGAGTTTTTGAATAATGCTTATGAAAAACATTAGAAATTGTCTAAGTGTCGTCTGTTTAATTTTCTAAAGTCAACTGCAATTTATGGTGCACATTTTAAGATAAATTGAATGGATAGCGGCCAAAAAATGATTTGTAACCTTTTTTATGTTCTCAATCTTGAACAGGGCTTTTTTAATATTTTATTTATTTAATTTTTTATTATTTTATCAAATATTTATACAGGAATATTTATATTTGGGCTGCACTCTTAATCAGGGTCACGAAAAAACGTCTCTTCTCTTAAACAAGGTAGCGAAAAAAAAAACCGGATTTTTTCTTTAACTGGTCCAAAAACAGCGGGAGAAGAAATAACAGTTTGTCTAGCAACAGTATAAATGCCGAAATCTTTATTAAATCTTTATCGTGCGTTTACGTATACGTGTTCGCTGTACTTAAAAAAGTAACGTGCAATATTTACATTGATACTTGTAAAACTAAAGTGATATCCACTGATGAATACGCACGCTTAATCTAAACCATGACCTCGTCGTTCAAAACACTTTACGAACAGAAAAAGGCGAATAAACGGCGACAAATTTAGTAATCTTTCAAAACACTACAACAGTGGAAGAAACTAGTCCGTGGAACTTTCAAAATAAAGGCGCAAAACACATAACAAATCGAACAACTTCTTCGCTAACTCTAACATCTTTAAATTTTAAAAAATGGATTCATACAATGGACTTTACTATACCATAGAAACACGACTAAATTTCTTGTCGTTTAGAAGCACAACTAAATTGCTAAAAAATAAGTGCAGTACCGCCAAAGTTTCCAAGAAAGCTTTCAACGATTTCGCGAGTGTGACCCTTATATTCCAAACACTGATTTAAAAACATTTCACTCAGTAGACTTCAAACAAAGTTACAATTAATGCCAATCTACTGCCTCAAATGGATCTCGTCACCTCAGAAGCTTGGGCTTCATAAACATTTTCCCCCCGCTTTTAGTAGCTCAGTAACACAGTAGAAGACTCGAATAGACCATGCATAATGATTGCTTAGTGATGACAAGGTTTTCATCACGACAACTTCCACAGAAATTTACAACTAACCAGACGAAACTGACTGATTTACAAAACGTTTACATCCTTCAATCAAAGTTCACGTTAATAGTCTAGTGGGTTTATATAGCTGTAACATGTCTGAAATATAACCGGGGCTAATCCATTTAGGGATTTGTAAGTTAAAAGCAATAATTTAAATAATATCCCTTGCTTAACTGGTAACCAGTGTAGCGTTTAAAGAATCGGCCTTACATGGTCATATTTAATGCTACGTGTTATTAGGCGAGCTGCAGAGTTCTGAACATTTTGAGAGCGATCAAGTAAATATTGCGAAAGTCCATACAGTAACGAATTGCAGTTATCAGTACTATAATAACACATGGTTTCTGTTATGCATTTTGCTATTTACAGTCCCCTATTTTTCCGAGTTTGTTAATCTCAGTGCCTTAACCGTCACAGGGCAGTGAAATGGTTATAAACTCTGACAATTTTTTGTCTGGTCCGTAAAACAATATTAGACTTAATGGCAGTCCATTTGTCCAACGATGAAAATACTCTTTTGTCAACATTTACTATTCATGACAATAAACATACAATCATTTATTATTTTACCCACTGAAGAGCTCACCTCTTTTTTCGGATGCTTCGATAAGTTAAGTGATAACAGATATACCATTAGGCTTGACTGATACCTTCCTTTTAGAGCAACGTTTAGGACAGAAGCCAGATTACAGCAAGTGAAACCTCTCCTATATGATGGCCTTCGCAATGCCGGAGCGGACACCTTCAAATTGAAAGTGGGTGGTTCCGCCCCCGGTAGTTTTGCTATGTTTGAGTTTTTGAATAATGCTCATGAAATACATTAGAAATTGTCTAAGTGTCGTCTGTTTAATTTTCCTGAAGTCAACTGCAATTTATGGTGCACATTTGCAGATAAATTGAATGGAGAGCGGCCAGAAAATGATTTGTAACCTTTTTTATGTTCTAAATCTTGAACAGGCAGTTATTTATTTATTTCCTTTATTTATTAATTAATTTATTTATTTATTATTTTACCAAAGATTTATGCAGGAATATTTATATTTCGGCTGCACTCTTAATCAGGGTCACGAAAAATCGTCTCTTCTCTTAAACAGGGTAGCGAAAAAAACGGATTTTTTTTCTTTAACTGGTCCAAAAACAGCGAGTGAATAAATAACAGTTTGTCTAGCAACAGTATAAATGCCGAAATCTTTATTAAATCTTTATCTTGCGTTTACGTATACGTGTTCGCTGTACTTAAAAAAGTAGCGTGCAATATTTACATTGATACTTGTAAAACTAAAGTGATATCCACTGATGAATACGCACGCTTAATCTAAACCATGACCTCATCGTTCAAAACACATTACGAACAAAAAAAGGCGAATAAACGGCGACAAATTTAGTAATCTTTCAAAACACTACAACAGTGGAAGAAACTAGTCCGTGGAACTTTCAAAATAAAGGCGCAAAACACATAACAAATCGAACAACATCTTCGCTAACTCTTACATCTTTAAATTTTAAAAAATGGATCCTTACAATGCACTTTACTATACCATAGAAACACGATTAAATTTCTTGTCGTTTAGAAGCGCAACTAAATTGCTAAAAAATAAGTGCAGTACCGCCAAAGTTTCCAAGAAAGCTTTCAACGATTTCGCGAGTGTGACCCTTATATTCAAAACACTGATTTAAAAACATTTTCCTCAGTAGACTTCAAACAAAGTTACAATTAATGCTGATCTACTGCCCCAAATGGATCTCGTCACCTCAGAAGCTTGGGCTTCATAAATAACATTTTTCATCTCGCTTTTAGTAGCTCAGTAACACAGTAGAAGACTCGAACAGATCATGCATAATGCATAGTGATATGAAGGTTTTCATCACGACAACTTCCACAGAAATTTACAACTAACCACACGGAACTGACTGATTTACAAAAAGTTTACATCTCTCAATCAAAGTTCACGTTAATAGTCTAGTGGGTTTATATAGCTGTAACATGTCTGAAAATAACCAGACGAATCCATTTAGGGCTTTCTGAGTTAAAAGCAATAATTTAAATGATATCCTTTGCTTAACTCGTAACCAGTGTAGCTTTTTAAGAATCGGCCTTATATGGTCATATTTAAATGCTACGTGTTATTAGGCGAGCTGCAGCGTTCTGAACATTTTGTGAGCGATCAAGTAAATATTGCGAAAGTCCATACAGTAACGAATTGCAGTTATCAGTACTACAATAACACATGGTTTCTCTTATGCATTTTGCTATTTACAGTCCCCTATTTTTCCGAGTTTGTTAATCTCAGTGCCTTAACCGTCACAGGGCAGTGAAATGGTTATAAACTCTGACAATTTTTTGTCTGGTCCGTAAAAAAATATTAAAGTTGATGACAGTCCAGTTGTCCACGATGAAAATGCTCTTTTGCCAACATTAACTATTCAATTGACCATAAAACATACAATCGATATCATTTATTATTTTACCCACGGAAGAGCTCACCTCCTTTTTCGGATGCTTCGATAAGTTAAGTGATAACAGATATACCCTTTGGCTTGACTGATACCTTCCTTTTAGAGCAACGTTTAGGACAGAAGCCAGATTACAGCAAGTGAAACCTCTAGTCCTATATGATGACCTTCGCAATGCCGGAGCGGACACCTTCAAATTGAAAGTGGGTGGTTCCGCCCCCGGTAGTTTTGCTATGTTTGAGTTTTTGAATAATACTCATGAAAAACATTAGAAATTGTCTAAGTGTCGTCTGTTTAATTTTCCTGAAGTCAGCTGCAATTTATGGTGCACATTTTAAGATAAATTGAATAGATAGCGGCCAAAAAATGATTTGTAACCTTTTTTATGTTCTCAATCTTGAACAGGGAGTTTTTAATATTTTATTTATTTAATTATTTATTATTTTATCAAATATTTATACAGGAATATTTATATTTGGGCTGCACTCTTAATCAGGGTCACGAAAAAACGTCTCTTCTCTTAAACAAGGTAGCGAAAAAAAAAACGGATTTTTTCTTTAACTGGTCCAAAAACAGCGAGTGAATAAATAACAGTTTGTCTAGCAACAGTATAAATGCCGAAATCTTTATTAAATCCTTATCTTGCGTTTACGTATACGTGTTCGCTGTACTTAAAAAAGTAGCGTGCAATATTTACATTGATACTTGTAAAACTAAAGTGATATCCACTGATGAATACGCACGCTTAATCTAAACCATGACCTCGTCGTTCAAAACACTTTACGAACAGAAAAAGGCGAATAAACGGCGACAAATTTAGTAATCTTTCAAAACACTACAACAGTGGAAGAAACTAGTCCGTGGAACTTTCAAAATAAAGGCGCAAAACACATAACAAATCGAACAACTTCTTCGCTAACTCTAACATCTTTAAATTTTAAAAAATGGATTCATACAATGGACTTTACTATACCATAGAAACACGACTAAATTTCTTGTCGTTTAGAAGCACAACTAAATTGCTAAAAAATAAGTGCAGTACCGCCAAAGTTTCCAAGAAAGCTTTCAACGATCCCTTATATTCAAAACACTGATTTAAAAATATTTCCCTCAGTAGACTTCAAACAAAGTTACAATTAATGCTGATCTACTGCCTCAAATGGATCTCGTCACCTCAGAAGCTTGGGCTTCATAAATAACATTTTTCATCTCGCTTTTAGTAGCTCAGTAACACAGTAGAAGACTCGAACAGACCATGCATAATGCATAGTGATATGAGGGTTTTCATCACGACAACTTCCACAGAAATTTACAACTAACCACACGGAACTGACTGATTTACAAAAAGTTTACATCCTTCAATCAAAGTTCATGTTAATAGTCTAGTGGGTTTATATAGCTGTAACATGTCTGAAAATAACCAGACGAATCCATTTAGGGCTTTCTGAGTTAAAAGCAATAATTTAAATGATATCCTTTGCTTAACTCGTAACCAGTGTAGCTTTTTAAGAATCGGCCTTATATGGTCATATTTAAAGGAGCTATGTCATGGTGATTTTGAGGTTTTCGGGTCAAAACCGTCGTAAATTAAAACTAAGTACCTTTGTCGTACACGAAATGCTTAAAGAACACTAACAGGAAGATATCAAGTGAATTTTAGCAGAGAAAATAAACCATAATCGGAGTTTTAGCGAATTTTCTAAGACACAAGCGATAAACTTGAAAAAATTGGCCCTAATTTTTTCAAGATGCAATCCATTTCCATCCTGGCCATCCGCAGCCCAAGACACTTATTTTTACTTTTAGAGCACTAGTATAATGATTATAAACAAAACTGGATTCTTATTTTTGGAATTTCCCTGATATAAAGATGTATTTTGGCTTTTTAAAGTAACGCTAAAAATGTTGACATAGCCCCTTTAAATGCTACGTGTTACTGATTAGGCGAGCTGCAGCGTTCTGAACATTTTGTGAGCGATCTAGTAAATATTGCGAAAGTCCATACAGTAACGAATTGCAGTTATCAGTACTACAATAACACATGGTTTCTTATATGCATTTTGCTATTTACAGTCCCCTATTTTTCCGAGTTTGTTAATCTCAGTGCCTTAACAGGGCAGTGAAATGGTTATAAACTCTGACAATTTTTTGTCTGGTCCGTAAAAAAATATTAAATTTGATGACAGTCCAGTTGTCCACGATGAAAATGCTCTTTTGCCAACATTAACTATTCAATTGACCATAAAACATACAATCATTTATTATTTTACCCACTGAAGAGCTCACCTCCTTTTTCGGATGCTTCGATAAGTTAAGTGATAACAGATATACCCTTTGGCTTGACTGATACCTTCCTTTTAGAGCAACGTTTAGGACAGAAGCCAGATTACAGCAAGTGAAACCTCTCCTATATGATGACCTTCGCAATGCCGGAGCGGCCACCTTCAAATTGAAAGTGGGTGGTTCCGCCCCCGGTAGTTTTGCTATGTTTGAGTTTTTGAATAATGCTCATGAAAAACATTAGAAATTGTCTAAGTGTCGTCTGTTTAATTTTCTAAAGTCAACTGCAATTTATGGTGCACATTTTAAGATAAATTAAATGGATAGCGGCCAAAAAATGATTTGTAACCTTTTTTATGTTCTCAATCTTGAACAGGGCTTTTTTAATATTTTATTTATTTAATTTTTTATTATTTTATCAAATATTTATACAGGAATATTTATATTTGGGCTGCACTCTTAATCAGGGTCACGAAAAAACGTCTCTTCTCTTAAACAAGGTAGCGAAAAAAAAACCGGATTTTTTCTTTAACTGGTCCAAAAACAGCGGGAGAAGAAATAACAGTTTGTCTAGCAACAGTATAAATGCCGAAATCTTTATTAAATCTTTATCGTGCGTTTACGTATACGTGTTCGCTGTACTTAAAAAAGTAACGTGCAATATTTACATTGATACTTGTAAAACTAAAGTGATATCCACTGATGAATACGCACGCTTAATCTAAACCATGACCTCGTCGTTCAAAACACTTTACGAACAGAAAAAGGCGAATAAACGGCGATAAATTTAGTAATCTTTCAAAACATTACAACAGTGGAAGAAACTAGTCCGTGGAACTTTCAAAATAAAGGCGCAAAACACATAACAAATCGAACAACATCTTCGCTAACTCTTACATCTTTAAATTTTAAAAAATGGATCCTTACAATGCACTTTACTATACCATAGAAACACGATTAAATTTCTTGTCGTTTAGAAGCGCAACTAAATTGCTAAAAAATAAGTGCAGTACCGCCAAAGTTTCCAAGAAAGCTTTCAACGATTTCGCGAGTGTGACCCTTATATTCAAAACACTGATTTAAAAACATTTTCCTCAGTAGACTTCAAACAAAGTTACAATTAATGCTGATCTACTGCCCCAAATGGATCTCGTCACCTCAGAAGCTTGGGCTTCATAAATAACATTTTTCATCTCGCTTTTAGTAGCTCAGTAACACAGTAGAAGACTCGAACAGATCATGCATAATGCATAGTGATATGAAGGTTTTCATCACGACAACTTCCACAGAAATTTACAACTAACCACACGGAACTGACTGATTTACAAAAAGTTTACATCTTTCAATCAAAGTTCACGTTAATAGTCTAGTGGGTTTATATAGCTGTAACATGTCTGAAAATAACCAGACGAATCCATTTAGGGCTTTCTGAGTTAAAAGCAATAATTTAAATGATATCCTTTGCTTAACTCGTAACCAGTGTAGCTTTTTAAGAATCGGCCTTATATGGTCATATTTAAATGCTACGTGTTATTAGGCGAACTGCAGCGTTCTGAACATTTTGTGAGCGATCAAGTAAATATTGCGAAAGTCCATACAGTAACGAATTGCAGTTATCAGTACTGCAATTTATAACACATGGTTTCTCTGATGCATTTTGCTATTTACAGTCCCCTATTTTTCCGAGTTTGTTAATCTCAGTGCTCTAACCGTCACAGGGCAGTGAAATGGGTATAAACTCTGACAATTTTTTGTCTGGTTCGTAAAAAAATATTAAATTTGATGACAGTCCAGTTGTCCACGATGAAAATGCTCTTTTGCCAACATTAACTATTCAATTGACCATAAAACATACAATCGATATCATTTATTATTTTACCCACGGAAGAGCTCACCTCCTTTTTCGGATGCTTCGATAAGTTAAGTGATAACAGATATACCATTAGGCTTGACTGATACCTTCCTTTTAGAGCAACGTTATAGACAGAAGCCAGATTACAGCAAGTGAAACCTCTCCTATATGATGACCTTCGCAATGCCGGAGCGGACACCTTCAAATTGAAAGTGGGTGGTTCCGCCCCCGGTAGTTTTGCTGTGTTTGAGTTTTTGAATAATGCTTATGAAAAACATTAGAAATTGTCTAAGTGTCGTCTGTTTAATTTTCTAAAGTCAACTGCAATTTATGGTGCACATTTTAAGATAAATTGAATGGATAGCGGCCAAAAAATGATTTGTAACCTTTTTTATGTTCTCAATCTTGAACAGGGCTTTTTTAATATTTTATTTATTTAATTTTTTATTATTTTATCAAATATTTATACAGGAATATTTATATTTGGGCTGCACTCTTAATCAGGGTCACGAAAAAACGTCTCTTCTCTTAAACAAGGTAGCGAAAAAAAAACCGGATTTTTTCTTTAACTGGTCCAAAAACAGCGGGAGAAGAAATAACAGTTTGTCTAGCAACAGTATAAATGCCGAAATCTTTATTAAATCTTTATCGTGCGTTTACGTATACGTGTTCGTTGTACTTAAAAAAGTAACGTGCAATATTTACATTGATACTTGTAAAACTGAAGTGATATCCACTGATGAATACGCACGCTTAATCTAAACCATGACCTCGTCGTTCAAAACACTTTACGAACAGAAAAAGGCGAATAAACGGCGATAAATTTAGTAATCTTTCAAAACACTACAACAGTGGAAGAAACTAGTCCGTGGAACTTTCAAAATAAAGGCGCAAAACACATAACAAATCGAACAACTTCTTCGCTAACTCTAACATCTTTAAATTTTAAAAATGGATTCATACAATGGACTTTACTATACCATAGAAACACGACTAAATTTCTTGTCGTTTAGAAGCACAACTAAATTGCTAAAAAATAAGTGCAGTACCGCCAAAGTTTCCAAGAAAGCTTTCAACGATCCCTTATATTCAAAACACTGATTTAAAAATATTTCCCTCAGTAGACTTCAAACAAAGTTACAATTAATGCTGATCTACTGCCTCAAATGGATCTCGTCACCTCAGAAGCTTGGGCTTCATAAATAACATTTTTCATCTCGCTTTTAGTAGCTCAGTAACACAGTAGAAGACTCGAACAGACCATGCATAATGCATAGTGATATGAGGGTTTTCATCACGACAACTTCCACAGAAATTTACAACTAACCACACGGAACTGACTGATTTACAAAAAGTTTACATCCTTCAATCAAAGTTCATGTTAATAGTCTAGTGGGTTTATATAGCTGTAACATGTCTGAAAATAACCAGACGAATCCATTTAGGGCTTTCTGAGTTAAAAGCAATAATTTAAATGATATCCTTTGCTTAACTCGTAACCAGTGTAGCTTTTTAAGAATCGGCCTTATATGGTCATATTTAAAGGAGCTATGTCATGGTGATTTTGAGGTTTTCGGGTCAAAACCGTCGTAAATTAAAACTAAGTACCTTTGTCGTACACGAAATGCTTAAAGAACACTAACAGGAAGATATCAAGTGAATTTTAGCAGAGAAAATAAACCATAATCGGAGTTTTAGCGAATTTTCTAAGACACAAGCGATAAACTTCAAAAAATTGGCCATAATTTTTTCAAGATGCAATCCATTTCCATCCTGGCCATCCGCAGCCCAAGACACTTATTTTTACTTTTAGAGCACTAGTATAATGATTATAAACAAAACTGGATTCTTATTTTTGGAATTTCCCTGATATAAAGATGTATTTTGGCTTTTTAAAGTAACGCTAAAAATGTTGACATAGCCCCTTTAAATGCTACGTGTTACTGATTAGGCGAGCTGCAGCGTTCTGAACATTTTGTGAGCGATCTAGTAAATATTGCGAAAGTCCATACAGTAACGAATTGCAGTTATCAGTACTACAATAACACATGGTTTCTTATATGCATTTTGCTATTTACAGTCCCCTATTTTTCCGAGTTTGTTAATCTCAGTGCCTTAACAGGGCAGTGAAATGGTTATAAACTCTGACAATTTTTTGTCTGGTCCGTAAAAAAATATTAAATTTGATGACAGTCCAGTTGTCCACGATGAAAATGCTCTTTTGCCAACATTAACTATTCAATTGACCATAAAACATACAATCATTTATTATTTTACCCACTGAAGAGCTCACCTCCTTTTTCGGATGCTTCGATAAGTTAAGTGATAACAGATATACCCTTTGGCTTGACTGATACCTTCCTTTTAGAGCAACGTTTAGGACAGAAGCCAGATTACAGCAAGTGAAACCTCTCCTATATGATGACCTTCGCAATGCCGGAGCGGCCACCTTCAAATTGAAAGTGGGTGGTTCCGCCCCCGGTAGTTTTGCTATGTTTGAGTTTTTGAATAATGCTCATGAAAAACATTAGAAATTGTCTAAGTGTCGTCTGTTTAATTTTCTAAAGTCAACTGCAATTTATGGTGCACATTTTAAGATAAATTAAATGGATAGCGGCCAAAAAATGATTTGTAACCTTTTTTATGTTCTCAATCTTGAACAGGGAGTTTTTAATATTTTATTTATTTAATTATTTATTATTTTATCAAATATTTATACAGGAATATTTATATTTGGGCTGCACTCTTAATCAGGGTCACGAAAAAACGTCTCTTCTCTTAAACAAGGTAGCGAAAAAAAAACCGGATTTTTTCTTTAACTGGTCCAAAAACAGCGGGAGAAGAAATAACAGTTTGTCTAGCAACAGTATAAATGCCGAAATCTTTATTAAATCTTTATCGTGCGTTTACGTATACGTGTTCGCTGTACTTAAAAAAGTAACGTGCAATATTTACATTGATACTTGTAAAACTGAAGTGATATCCACTGATGAATACGCTCGCTTAATCTAAACCATGACCTCATCGTTCAAAACACATTACGAACAAAAAAAGGCGAATAAACGGCGACAAATTTAGTAATCTTTCAAAACACTACAACAGTGGAAGAAACTAGTCCGTGGAACTTTCAAAATAAAGGCGCAAAACACATAACAAATCGAACAACTTCTTCGCTAACTCTAACATCTTTAAATTTTAAAAAATGGATTCATACAATGGACTTTACTATACCATAGAAACACGACTAAATTTCTTGTCGTTTAGAAGCACAACTAAATTGCTAAAAAATAAGTGCAGTACCGCCAAAGTTTCCAAGAAAGCTTTCAACGATTTCGCGAGTGTGACCCTTATATTCCAAACACTGATTTAAAAACATTTCACTCAGTAGACTTCAAACAAAGTTACAATTAATGCCAATCTACTGCCTCAAATGGATCTCGTCACCTCAGAAGCTTGGGCTTCATAAACATTTTTCCCCCGCTTTTAGTAGCTCAGTAACACAGTAGAAGACTCGAATAGACCATGCATAATGATTGCTTAGTGATGACAAGGTTTTCATCACGACAACTTCCACAGAAATTTACAACTAACCAGACGAAACTGACTGATTTACAAAACGTTTACATCCTTCAATCAAAGTTCACGTTAATAGTCTAGTGGGTTTATATAGCTGTAACATGTCTGAAATATAACCGGGGCTAATCCATTTAGGGATTTGTAAGTTAAAAGCAATAATTTAAATAATATCCCTTGCTTAACTGGTAACCAGTGTAGCGTTTAAAGAATCGGCCTTACATGGTCATATTTAATGCTACGTGTTATTAGGCGAGCTGCAGAGTTCTGAACATTTTGAGAGCGATCAAGTAAATATTGCGAAAGTCCATACAGTAACGAATTGCAGTTATCAGTACTATAATAACACATGGTTTCTGTTATGCATTTTGCTATTTACAGTCCCCTATTTTTCCGAGTTTGTTAATCTCAGTGCCTTAACAGAACAGTGAAATGGTTATAAACTCTGACAACTTTTTGTCTGGTCCGTAAAACAATATTAGACTTAATGGCAGTCCATTTGTCCAACGATGAAAATACTCTTTTGTCAACATTTACTATTCATGACAATAAACATACAATCATTTATTATTTTACCCACTGAAGAGCTCACCTCCTTTTTCGGATGCTTCGATAAGTGATAACAGATATACCATTAGTCTTGACTGATACCTTCGTTTTAGAGCAACGTTTAGGACAGAAGCCAGATTACAGCAAGTGAAACCTCTCCTGTATGATGACCTTCGCAATGCCGGAGCGGACACCTTAAAATTGAAAGTGGGTGGTTCCGCCCCCGGTAGTTTTGCTATTTTTGAGTTCTTGAATAATACTCATTAAAAAACATTAGAAATTGTCTAAATGTCGTCTGTTTAATTTTCTAAAGTCAACTGCAATTTATGGTGCACATTTGCAGATAAATTGAATGGAGAGTGGCCAGAAAATGATTTGTAACCTTTTTTATGTTCTAAATCTTGAACAGGCAGTTATTTATTTTTTTCTTTTATTTATTAATTAATTTATTTATTTATTATTTTACCAAATATTTATGCAGGAATATTTATATTTCGGCTGCACTCTTAATCAGGGTCACGAAAAATCGTCTCTTCTCTTAAACAGGGTAGCGAAAAAAACGGATTTTTTTTCTTTAACTGGTCCAAAAACAGCGAGTGAATAAATAACAGTTTGTCTAGCAACAGTATACATGCCGAAATCTTTATTAAATCTTTATCTTGCGTTTACGTATACGTGTTCGCTGTACTTAAAAAAGTAGCGTGCAATATTTACATTGATACTTGTAAAACTGAAGTGATATCCACTGATGAATACGCACGCTTAATCTAAACCATGACCTCATCGTTCAAAACACATTACGAACAAAAAAAGGCGAATAAACGGCGACAAATTTAGTAATCTTTCAAAACACTACAACAGTGGAAGAAACTAGTCCGTGGAACTTTCAAAATAAAGGCGCAAAACACATAACAAATCGAACAACATCTTCGCTAACTCTTACATCTTTAAATTTTAAAAAATGGATCCTTACAATGCACTTTACTATACCATAGAAACACGATTAAATTTCTTGTCGTTTAGAAGCGCAACTAAATTGCTAAAAAATAAGTGCAGTACCGCCAAAGTTTCCAAGAAAGCTTTCAACGATTTCGCGAGTGTGACCCTTATATTCAAAACACTGATTTAAAAACATTTTCCTCAGTAGACTTCAAACAAAGTTACAATTAATGCTGATCTACTGCCCCAAATGGATCTCGTCACCTCAGAAGCTTGGGCTTCATAAATAACATTTTTCATCTCGCTTTTAGTAGCTCAGTAACACAGTAGAAGACTCGAACAGATCATGCATAATGCATAGTGATATGAAGGTTTTCATCACGACAACTTCCACAGAAATTTACAACTAACCACACGGAACTGACTGATTTACAAAAAGTTTACATCTTTCAATCAAAGTTCACGTTAATAGTCTAGTGGGTTTATATAGCTGTAACATGTCTGAAAATAACCAGACGAATCCATTTAGGGCTTTCTGAGTTAAAAGCAATAATTTAAATGATATCCTTTGCTTAACTCGTAACCAGTGTAGCTTTTTAAGAATCGGCCTTATATGGTCATATTTAAATGCTACGTGTTATTAGGCGAACTGCAGCGTTCTGAACATTTTGTGAGCGATCAAGTAAATATTGCGAAAGTCCATACAGTAACGAATTGCAGTTATCAGTACTGCAATTTATAACACATGGTTTCTCTTATGCATTTTGCTATTTACAGTCCCCTATTTTTCCGAGTTTGTTAATCTCAGTGCTCTAACCGTCACAGGGCAGTGAAATGGTTATAAACTCTGACAATTTTTTGTCTGGTCCGTAAAAAAATATTAAATTTGATGACAGTCCAGTTGTCCACGATGAAAATGCTCTTTTGCCAACATTAACTATTCAATTGACCATAAAACATACAATCGATATCATTTATTATTTTACCCACGGAAGAGCTCACCTCCTTTTTCGGATGCTTCGATAAGTTAAGTGATAACAGATATACCCTTTGGCTTGACTGATACCTTCCTTTTAGAGCAACGTTTAGGACAGAAGCCAGATTACAGCAAGTGAAACCTCTAGTCCTATATGATGACCTTCGCAATGCCGGAGCGGACACCTTCAAATTGAAAGTGGGTGGTTCCGCCCCCGGTAGTTTTGCTATGTTTGAGTTTTTGAATAATACTCATGAAAAACATTAGAAATTGTCTAAGTGTCGTCTGTTTAATTTTCCTGAAGTCAGCTGCAATTTATGGTGCACATTTTAAGATAAATTGAATAGATAGCGGCCAAAAAATGATTTGTAACCTTTTTTATGTTCTCAATCTTGAACAGGGAGTTTTTAATATTTTATTTATTTAATTATTTATTATTTTATCAAATATTTATACAGGAATATTTATATTTGGGCTGCACTCTTAATCAGGGTCACGAAAAAACGTCTCTTCTCTTAAACAAGGTAGCGAAAAAAAAAACGGATTTTTTCTTTAACTGGTCCAAAAACAGCGGGAGAAGAAATAACAGTTTGTCTAGCAACAGTATAAATGCCGAAATCTTTATTAAATCTTTATCTTGCGTTTACGTATACGTGTTCGTTGTACTTAAAAAAGTAACGTGCAATATTTACATTGATACTTGTAAAACTGAAGTGATATCCACTGATGAATACGCACGCTTAATCTAAACCATGACCTCATCGTTCAAAACACATTACGAACAAAAAAAGGCGAATAAACGGCGATAAATTTAGTAATCTTTCAAAACACTACAACAGTGGAAGAAACTAGTCCGTGGAACTTTCAAAATAAAGGCGCAAAACACATAACAAATCGAACAACATCTTCGCTAACTCTTACATCTTTAAATTTTAAAAAATGGATCCTTACAATGCACTTTACTATACCATAGAAACACGATTAAATTTCTTGTCGTTTAGAAGCGCAACTAAATTGCTAAAAAATAAGTGCAGTACCGCCAAAGTTTCCAAGAAAGCTTTCAACGATTTCGCGAGTGTGACCCTTATATTCAAAACACTGATTTAAAAACATTTTCCTCAGTAGACTTCAAACAAAGTTACAATTAATGCTGATCTACTGCCCCAAATGGATCTCGTCACCTCAGAAGCTTGGGCTTCATAAATAACATTTTTCATCTCGCTTTTAGTAGCTCAGTAACACAGTAGAAGACTCGAACAGATCATGCATAATGCATAGTGATATGAAGGTTTTCATCACGACAACTTCCACAGAAATTTACAACTAACCACACGGAACTGACTGATTTACAAAAAGTTTACATCTTTCAATCAAAGTTCACGTTAATAGTCTAGTGGGTTTATATAGCTGTAACATGTCTGAAAATAACCAGACGAATCCATTTAGGGCTTTCTGAGTTAAAAGCAATAATTTAAATGATATCCTTTGCTTAACTCGTAACCAGTGTAGCTTTTTAAGAATCGGCCTTATATGGTCATATTTAAATGCTACGTGTTATTAGGCGAACTGCAGCGTTCTGAACATTTTGTGAGCGATCAAGTAAATATTGCGAAAGTCCATACAGTAACGAATTGCAGTTATCAGTACTGCAATTTATAACACATGGTTTCTCTTATGCATTTTGCTATTTACAGTCCCCTATTTTTCCGAGTTTGTTAATCTCAGTGCTCTAACCGTCACAGGGCAGTGAAATGGGTATAAACTCTGACAATTTTTTGTCTGGTTCGTAAAAAAATATTAAATTTGATGACAGTCCAGTTGTCCACGATGAAAATGCTCTTTTGCCAACATTAACTATTCAATTGACCATAAAACATACAATCGATATCATTTATTATTTTACCCACGGAAGAGCTCACCTCCTTTTTCGGATGCTTCGATAAGTTAAGTGATAACAGATATACCATTAGGCTTGACTGATACCTTCCTTTTAGAGCAACGTTATAGACAGAAGCCAGATTACAGCAAGTGAAACCTCTCCTATATGATGACCTTCGCAATGCCGGAGCGGACACCTTCAAATTGAAAGTGGGTGGTTCCGCCCCCGGTAGTTTTGCTGTGTTTGAGTTTTTGAATAATGCTTATGAAAAACATTAGAAATTGTCTAAGTGTCGTCTGTTTAATTTTCTAAAGTCAACTGCAATTTATGGTGCACATTTTAAGATAAATTGAATGGATAGCGGCCAAAAAATGATTTGTAACCTTTTTTATGTTCTCAATCTTGAACAGGGCTTTTTTAATATTTTATTTATTTAATTTTTTATTATTTTATCAAATATTTATACAGGAATATTTATATTTGGGCTGCACTCTTAATCAGGGTCACGAAAAAACGTCTCTTCTCTTAAACAAGGTAGCGAAAAAAAAACCGGATTTTTTCTTTAACTGGTCCAAAAACAGCGGGAGAAGAAATAACAGTTTGTCTAGCAACAGTATAAATGCCGAAATCTTTATTAAATCTTTATCGTGCGTTTACGTATACGTGTTCGTTGTACTTAAAAAAGTAACGTGCAATATTTACATTGATACTTGTAAAACTGAAGTGATATCCACTGATGAATACGCACGCTTAATCTAAACCATGACCTCGTCGTTCAAAACACTTTACGAACAGAAAAAGGCGAATAAACGGCGATAAATTTAGTAATCTTTCAAAACACTACAACAGTGGAAGAAACTAGTCCGTGGAACTTTCAAAATAAAGGCGCAAAACACATAACAAATCGAACAACTTCTTCGCTAACTCTAACATCTTTAAATTTTAAAAATGGATTTATACAATGGACTTTACTATACCATAGAAACACGACTAAATTTCTTGTCGTTTAGAAGCACAACTAAATTGCTAAAAAATAAGTGCAGTACCGCCAAAGTTTCCAAGAAAGCTTTCAACGATTTCGCGAGTGTGACCCTTATATTCCAAACACTGATTTAAAAACATTTCACTCAGTAGACTTCAAACAAAGTTACAATTAATGCCAATCTACTGCCTCAAATGGATCTCGTCACCTCAGAAGCTTGGGCTTCATAAACATTTTTCCCCCGCTTTTAGTAGCTCAGTAACACAGTAGAAGACTCGAATAGACCATGCATAATGATTGCTTAGTGATGACAAGGTTTTCATCACGACAACTTCCACAGAAATTTACAACTAACCAGACGAAACTGACTGATTTACAAAACGTTTACATCCTTCAATCAAAGTTCACGTTAATAGTCTAGTGGGTTTATATAGCTGTAACATGTCTGAAATATAACCGGGGCTAATCCATTTAGGGATTTGTAAGTTAAAAGCAATAATTTAAATAATATCCCTTGCTTAACTGGTAACCAGTGTAGCGTTTAAAGAATCGGCCTTACATGGTCATATTTAATGCTACGTGTTATTAGGCGAGCTGCAGAGTTCTGAACATTTTGAGAGCGATCAAGTAAATATTGCGAAAGTCCATACAGTAACGAATTGCAGTTATCAGTACTATAATAACACATGGTTTCTGTTATGCATTTTGCTATTTACAGTCCCCTATTTTTCCGAGTTTGTTAATCTCAGTGCCTTAACAGAACAGTGAAATGGTTATAAACTCTGACAACTTTTTGTCTGGTCCGTAAAACAATATTAGACTTAATGGCAGTCCATTTGTCCAACGATGAAAATACTCTTTTGTCAACATTTACTATTCATGACAATAAACATACAATCATTTATTATTTTACCCACTGAAGAGCTCACCTCCTTTTTCGGATGCTTCGATAAGTGATAACAGATATACCATTAGTCTTGACTGATACCTTCGTTTTAGAGCAACGTTTAGGACAGAAGCCAGATTACAGCAAGTGAAACCTCTCCTGTATGATGACCTTCGCAATGCCGGAGCGGACACCTTAAAATTGAAAGTGGGTGGTTCCGCCCCCGGTAGTTTTGCTATTTTTGAGTTCTTGAATAATACTCATTAAAAAACATTAGAAATTGTCTAAATGTCGTCTGTTTAATTTTCTAAAGTCAACTGCAATTTATGGTGCACATTTGCAGATAAATTGAATGGAGAGTGGCCAGAAAATGATTTGTAACCTTTTTTATGTTCTAAATCTTGAACAGGGATTTATTTATTTTTTTCTTTTATTTATTAATTAATTTATTTATTTATTATTTTACCAAATATTTATGCAGGAATATTTATATTTCGGCTGCACTCTTAATCAGGGTCACGAAAAATCGTCTCTTCTCTTAAACAGGGTAGCGAAAAAAAACGGATTTTTTTTCTTTAACTGGTCCAAAAACAGCGAGTGAATAAATAACAGTTTGTCTAGCAACAGTATACATGCCGAAATCTTTATTAAATCTTTATCTTGCGTTTACGTATACGTGTTCGCTGTACTTAAAAAAGTAGCGTGCAATATTTACATTGATACTTGTAAAACTAAAGTGATATCCACTGATGAATACGCACGCTTAATCTAAACCATGACCTCATCGTTCAAAACACATTACGAACAAAAAAAGGCGAATAAACGGCGACAAATTTAGTAATCTTTCAAAACACTACAACAGTGGAAGAAACTAGTCCGTGGAACTTTCAAAATAAAGGCGCAAAACACATAACAAATCGAACAACATCTTCGCTAACTCTTACATCTTTAAATTTTAAAAAATGGATCCTTACAATGCACTTTACTATACCATAGAAACACGATTAAATTTCTTGTCGTTTAGAAGCGCAACTAAATTGCTAAAAAATAAGTGCAGTACCGCCAAAGTTTCCAAGAAAGCTTTCAACGATTTCGCGAGTGTGACCCTTATATTCAAAACACTGATTTAAAAACATTTTCCTCAGTAGACTTCAAACAAAGTTACAATTAATGCTGATCTACTGCCCCAAATGGATCTCGTCACCTCAGAAGCTTGGGCTTCATAAATAACATTTTTCATCTCGCTTTTAGTAGCTCAGTAACACAGTAGAAGACTCGAACAGATCATGCATAATGCATAGTGATATGAAGGTTTTCATCACGACAACTTCCACAGAAATTTACAACTAACCACACGGAACTGACTGATTTACAAAAAGTTTACATCTTTCAATCAAAGTTCACGTTAATAGTCTAGTGGGTTTATATAGCTGTAACATGTCTGAAAATAACCAGACGAATCCATTTAGGGCTTTCTGAGTTAAAAGCAATAATTTAAATGATATCCTTTGCTTAACTCGTAACCAGTGTAGCTTTTTAAGAATCGGCCTTATATGGTCATATTTAAATGCTACGTGTTATTAGGCGAACTGCAGCGTTCTGAACATTTTGTGAGCGATCAAGTAAATATTGCGAAAGTCCATACAGTAACGAATTGCAGTTATCAGTACTGCAATTTATAACACATGGTTTCTCTTATGCATTTTGCTATTTACAGTCCCCTATTTTTCCGAGTTTGTTAATCTCAGTGCTCTAACCGTCACAGGGCAGTGAAATGGGTATAAACTCTGACAATTTTTTGTCTGGTTCGTAAAAAAATATTAAATTTGATGACAGTCCAGTTGTCCACGATGAAAATGCTCTTTTGCCAACATTAACTATTCAATTGACCATAAAACATACAATCGATATTATTTATTATTTTACCCACGGAAGAGCTCACCTCCTTTTTCGGATGCTTCGATAAGTTAAGTGATAACAGATATACCATTAGGCTTGACTGATACCTTCCTTTTAGAGCAACGTTTAGGACAGAAGCCAGATTACAGCAAGTGAAACCTCTAGTCCTATATGATGACCTTCGCAATGCCGGAGCAGACACCTTCAAATTGAAAGTGGGTGGTTCCGCCCCCGGTAGTTTTGCTATGTTTGAGTTTTTGAATAATACTCATGAAAAACATTAGAAATTGTCTAAGTGTCGTCTGTTTAATTTTCCTGAAGTCAGCTGCAATTTATGGTGCACATTTTAAGATAAATTGAATAGATAGCGGCCAAAAAATGATTTGTAACCTTTTTTATGTTCTCAATCTTGAACAGGGAGTTTTTAATATTTTATTTATTTAATTATTTATTATTTTATCAAATATTTATACAGGAATATTTATATTTGGGCTGCACTCTTAATCAGGGTCACGAAAAAACGTCTCTTCTCTTAAACAAGGTAGCGAAAAAAAAACCGGATTTTTTCTTTAACTGGTCCAAAAACAGCGGGAGAAGAAATAACAGTTTGTCTAGCAACAGTATAAATGCCGAAATCTTTATTAAATCTTTATCTTGCGTTTACGTATACGTGTTCGCTGTACTTAATAAAGTAACGTGCAATATTTACATTGATACTTGTAAAACTGAAGTGATATCCACTGATGAATACGCACGCTTAATCTAAACCATGACCTCGTCGTTCAAAACACTTTACGAACAGAAAAAGGCGAATAAACGGCGACAAATTTAGTAATCTTTCAAAACACTACAACAGTGGAAGAAACTAGTCCGTGGAACTTTCAAAATAAAGGCGCAAAACACATAACAAATCGAACAACTTCTTCGCTAACTCTAACATCTTTAAATTTTAAAAAATGGATTCATACAATGGACTTTACTATACCATAGAAACACGACTAAATTTCTTGTCGTTTAGAAGCACAACTAAATTGCTAAAAAATAAGTGCAGTACCGCCAAAGTTTCCAAGAAAGCTTTCAACGATTTCGCGAGTGTGACCCTTATATTCCAAACACTGATTTAAAAACATTTCACTCAGTAGACTTCAAACAAAGTTACAATTAATGCCAATCTACTGCCTCAAATGGATCTCGTCACCTCAGAAGCTTGGGCTTCATAAACATTTTTCCCCCGCTTTTAGTAGCTCAGTAACACAGTAGAAGACTCGAATAGACCATGCATAATGATTGCTTAGTGATGACAAGGTTTTCATCACGACAACTTCCACAGAAATTTACAACTAACCAGACGAAACTGACTGATTTACAAAACGTTTACATCCTTCAATCAAAGTTCACGTTAATAGTCTAGTGGGTTTATATAGCTGTAACATGTCTGAAATATAACCGGGGCTAATCCATTTAGGGATTTGTAAGTTAAAAGCAATAATTTAAATAATATCCCTTGCTTAACTGGTAACCAGTGTAGCGTTTAAAGAATCGACCTTACATGGTCATATTTAATGCTACGTGTTATTAGGCGAGCTGCAGAGTTCTGAACATTTTGAGAGCGATCAAGTAAATATTGCGAAAGTCCATACAGTAACGAATTGCAGTTATCAGTACTATAATAACACATGGTTTCTGTTATGCATTTTGCTATTTACAGTCCCCTATTTTTCCGAGTTTGTTAATCTCAGTGCCTTAACAGAACAGTGAAATGGTTATAAACTCTGACAACTTTTTGTCTGGTCCGTAAAACAATATTAGACTTAATGGCAGTCCATTTGTCCAACGATGAAAATACTCTTTTGTCAACATTTACTATTCATGACAATAAACATACAATCATTTATTATTTTACCCACTGAAGAGCTCACCTCCTTTTTCGGATGCTTCGATAAGTGATAACAGATATACCATTAGTCTTGACTGATACCTTCGTTTTAGAGCAACGTTTAGGACAGAAGCCAGATTACAGCAAGTGAAACCTCTCCTGTATGATGACCTTCGCAATGCCGGAGCGGACACCTTAAAATTGAAAGTGGGTGGTTCCGCCCCCGGTAGTTTTGCTATTTTTGAGTTCTTGAATAATACTCATTAAAAAACATTAGAAATTGTCTAAATGTCGTCTGTTTAATTTTCTAAAGTCAACTGCAATTTATGGTGCACATTTGCAGATAAATTGAATGGAGAGTGGCCAGAAAATGATTTGTAACCTTTTTTATGTTCTAAATCTTGAACAGGGATTTATTTATTTTTTTCTTTTATTTATTAATTAATTTATTTATTTATTATTTTACCAAATATTTATGCAGGAATATTTATATTTCGGCTGCACTCTTAATCAGGGTCACGAAAAATCGTCTCTTCTCTTAAACAGGGTAGCGAAAAAAACGGATTTTTTTTCTTTAACTGGTCCAAAAACAGCGAGTGAATAAATAACAGTTTGTCTAGCAACAGTATACATGCCGAAATCTTTATTAAATCTTTATCTTGCGTTTACGTATACGTGTTCGCTGTACTTAAAAAAGTAGCGTGCAATATTTACATTGATACTTGTAAAACTAAAGTGATATCCACTGATGAATACGCACGCTTAATCTAAACCATGACCTCATCGTTCAAAACACATTACGAACAAAAAAAGGCGAATAAACGGCGACAAATTTAGTAATCTTTCAAAACACTACAACAGTGGAAGAAACTAGTCCGTGGAACTTTCAAAATAAAGGCGCAAAACACATAACAAATCGAACAACATCTTCGCTAACTCTTACATCTTTAAATTTTAAAAAATGGATCCTTACAATGCACTTTACTATACCATAGAAACACGATTAAATTTCTTGTCGTTTAGAAGCGCAACTAAATTGCTAAAAAATAAGTGCAGTACCGCCAAAGTTTCCAAGAAAGCTTTCAACGATTTCGCGAGTGTGACCCTTATATTCAAAACACTGATTTAAAAACATTTTCCTCAGTAGACTTCAAACAAAGTTACAATTAATGCTGATCTACTGCCCCAAATGGATCTCGTCACCTCAGAAGCTTGGGCTTCATAAATAACATTTTTCATCTCGCTTTTAGTAGCTCAGTAACACAGTAGAAGACTCGAACAGATCATGCATAATGCATAGTGATATGAAGGTTTTCATCACGACAACTTCCACAGAAATTTACAACTAACCACACGGAACTGACTGATTTACAAAAAGTTTACATCTTTCAATCAAAGTTCACGTTAATAGTCTAGTGGGTTTATATAGCTGTAACATGTCTGAAAATAACCAGACGAATCCATTTAGGGCTTTCTGAGTTAAAAGCAATAATTTAAATGATATCCTTTGCTTAACTCGTAACCAGTGTAGCTTTTTAAGAATCGGCCTTATATGGTCATATTTAAATGCTACGTGTTATTAGGCGAACTGCAGCGTTCTGAACATTTTGTGAGCGATCAAGTAAATATTGCGAAAGTCCATACAGTAACGAATTGCAGTTATCAGTACTGCAATTTATAACACATGGTTTCTCTTATGCATTTTGCTATTTACAGTCCCCTATTTTTCCGAGTTTGTTAATCTCAGTGCTCTAACCGTCACAGGGCAGTGAAATGGGTATAAACTCTGACAATTTTTTGTCTGGTTCGTAAAAAAATATTAAATTTGATGACAGTCCAGTTGTCCACGATGAAAATGCTCTTTTGCCAACATTAACTATTCAATTGACCATAAAACATACAATCGATATCATTTATTATTTTACCCACGGAAGAGCTCACCTCCTTTTTCGGATGCTTCGATAAGTTAAGTGATAACAGATATACCATTAGGCTTGACTGATACCTTCCTTTTAGAGCAACGTTTAGGACAGAAGCCAGATTACAGCAAGTGAAACCTCTAGTCCTATATGATGACCTTCGCAATGCCGGAGCAGGACACCTTCAAATTGAAAGTGGGTGGTTCCGCCCCCGGTAGTTTTGCTATGTTTGAGTTTTTGAATAATACTCATGAAAAACATTAGAAATTGTCTAAGTGTCGTCTGTTTAATTTTCCTGAAGTCAGCTGCAATTTATGGTGCACATTTTAAGATAAATTGAATAGATAGCGGCCAAAAAATGATTTGTAACCTTTTTTATGTTCTCAATCTTGAACAGGGAGTTTTTTAATATTTTATTTATTTAATTATTTATTATTTTATCAAATATTTATACAGGAATATTTATATTTGGGCTGCACTCTTAATCAGGGTCACGAAAAAACGTCTCTTCTCTTAAACAAGGTAGCGAAAAAAAAACCGGATTTTTTCTTTAACTGGTCCAAAAACAGCGGGAGAAGAAATAACAGTTTGTCTAGCAACAGTATAAATGCCGAAATCTTTATTAAATCTTTATCTTGCGTTTACGTATACGTGTTCGCTGTACTTAATAAAGTAACGTGCAATATTTACATTGATACTTGTAAAACTGAAGTGATATCCACTGATGAATACGCACGCTTAATCTAAACCATGACCTCGTCGTTCAAAACACTTTACGAACAGAAAAAGGCGAATAAACGGCGATAAATTTAGTAATCTTTCAAAACACTACAACAGTGGAAGAAACTAGTCCGTGGAACTTTCAAAATAAAGGCGCAAAACACATAACAAATCGAACAACTTCTTCGCTAACTCTAACATCTTTAAATTTTAAAAAATGGATTCATACAATGGACTTTACTATACCATAGAAACACGACTAAATTTCTTGTCGTTTAGAAGCACAACTAAATTGCTAAAAAATAAGTGCAGTACCGCCAAAGTTTCCAAGAAAGCTTTCAACGATTTCGCGAGTGTGACCCTTATATTCCAAACACTGATTTAAAAACATTTCACTCAGTAGACTTCAAACAAAGTTACAATTAATGCCAATCTACTGCCTCAAATGGATCTCGTCACCTCAGAAGCTTGGGCTTCATAAACATTTTTCCCCCGCTTTTAGTAGCTCAGTAACACAGTAGAAGACTCGAATAGACCATGCATAATGATTGCTTAGTGATGACAAGGTTTTCATCACGACAACTTCCACAGAAATTTACAACTAACCAGACGAAACTGACTGATTTACAAAACGTTTACATCCTTCAATCAAAGTTCACGTTAATAGTCTAGTGGGTTTATATAGCTGTAACATGTCTGAAATATAACCGGGGCTAATCCATTTAGGGATTTGTAAGTTAAAAGCAATAATTTAAATAATATCCCTTGCTTAACTGGTAACCAGTGTAGCGTTTAAAGAATCGACCTTACATGGTCATATTTAATGCTACGTGTTATTAGGCGAGCTGCAGAGTTCTGAACATTTTGAGAGCGATCAAGTAAATATTGCGAAAGTCCATACAGTAACGAATTGCAGTTATCAGTACTATAATAACACATGGTTTCTGTTATGCATTTTGCTATTTACAGTCCCCTATTTTTCCGAGTTTGTTAATCTCAGTGCCTTAACAGAACAGTGAAATGGTTATAAACTCTGACAACTTTTTGTCTGGTCCGTAAAACAATATTAGACTTAATGGCAGTCCATTTGTCCAACGATGAAAATACTCTTTTGTCAACATTTACTATTCATGACAATAAACATACAATCATTTATTATTTTACCCACTGAAGAGCTCACCTCCTTTTTCGGATGCTTCGATAAGTGATAACAGATATACCATTAGTCTTGACTGATACCTTCGTTTTAGAGCAACGTTTAGGACAGAAGCCAGATTACAGCAAGTGAAACCTCTCCTGTATGATGACCTTCGCAATGCCGGAGCGGACACCTTAAAATTGAAAGTGGGTGGTTCCGCCCCCGGTAGTTTTGCTATTTTTGAGTTCTTGAATAATACTCATTAAAAAACATTAGAAATTGTCTAAATGTCGTCTGTTTAATTTTCTAAAGTCAACTGCAATTTATGGTGCACATTTGCAGATAAATTGAATGGAGAGTGGCCAGAAAATGATTTGTAACCTTTTTTATGTTCTAAATCTTGAACAGGGATTTATTTATTTTTTTCTTTTATTTATTAATTAATTTATTTATTTATTATTTTACCAAATATTTATGCAGGAATATTTATATTTCGGCTGCACTCTTAATCAGGGTCACGAAAAATCGTCTCTTCTCTTAAACAGGGTAGCGAAAAAAACGGATTTTTTTTCTTTAACTGGTCCAAAAACAGCGAGTGAATAAATAACAGTTTGTCTAGCAACAGTATACATGCCGAAATCTTTATTAAATCTTTATCTTGCGTTTACGTATACGTGTTCGCTGTACTTAAAAAAGTAGCGTGCAATATTTACATTGATACTTGTAAAACTAAAGTGATATCCACTGATGAATACGCACGCTTAATCTAAACCATGACCTCATCGTTCAAAACACATTACGAACAAAAAAAGGCGAATAAACGGCGACAAATTTAGTAATCTTTCAAAACACTACAACAGTGGAAGAAACTAGTCCGTGGAACTTTCAAAATAAAGGCGCAAAACACATAACAAATCGAACAACATCTTCGCTAACTCTTACATCTTTAAATTTTAAAAAATGGATCCTTACAATGCACTTTACTATACCATAGAAACACGATTAAATTTCTTGTCGTTTAGAAGCGCAACTAAATTGCTAAAAAATAAGTGCAGTACCGCCAAAGTTTCCAAGAAAGCTTTCAACGATTTCGCGAGTGTGACCCTTATATTCAAAACACTGATTTAAAAACATTTTCCTCAGTAGACTTCAAACAAAGTTACAATTAATGCTGATCTACTGCCCCAAATGGATCTCGTCACCTCAGAAGCTTGGGCTTCATAAATAACATTTTTCATCTCGCTTTTAGTAGCTCAGTAACACAGTAGAAGACTCGAACAGATCATGCATAATGCATAGTGATATGAAGGTTTTCATCACGACAACTTCCACAGAAATTTACAACTAACCACACGGAACTGACTGATTTACAAAAAGTTTACATCTTTCAATCAAAGTTCACGTTAATAGTCTAGTGGGTTTATATAGCTGTAACATGTCTGAAAATAACCAGACGAATCCATTTAGGGCTTTCTGAGTTAAAAGCAATAATTTAAATGATATCCTTTGCTTAACTCGTAACCAGTGTAGCTTTTTAAGAATCGGCCTTATATGGTCATATTTAAATGCTACGTGTTATTAGGCGAACTGCAGCGTTCTGAACATTTTGTGAGCGATCAAGTAAATATTGCGAAAGTCCATACAGTAACGAATTGCAGTTATCAGTACTGCAATTTATAACACATGGTTTCTCTTATGCATTTTGCTATTTACAGTCCCCTATTTTTCCGAGTTTGTTAATCTCAGTGCTCTAACCGTCACAGGGCAGTGAAATGGGTATAAACTCTGACAATTTTTTGTCTGGTTCGTAAAAAAATATTAAATTTGATGACAGTCCAGTTGTCCACGATGAAAATGCTCTTTTGCCAACATTAACTATTCAATTGACCATAAAACATACAATCGATATCATTTATTATTTTACCCACGGAAGAGCTCACCTCCTTTTTCGGATGCTTCGATAAGTTAAGTGATAACAGATATACCATTAGGCTTGACTGATACCTTCCTTTTAGAGCAACGTTTAGGACAGAAGCCAGATTACAGCAAGTGAAACCTCTAGTCCTATATGATGACCTTCGCAATGCCGGAGCAGACACCTTCAAATTGAAAGTGGGTGGTTCCGCCCCCGGTAGTTTTGCTATGTTTGAGTTTTTGAATAATACTCATGAAAAACATTAGAAATTGTCTAAGTGTCGTCTGTTTAATTTTCCTGAAGTCAGCTGCAATTTATGGTGCACATTTTAAGATAAATTGAATAGATAGCGGCCAAAAAATGATTTGTAACCTTTTTTATGTTCTCAATCTTGAACAGGGAGTTTTTAATATTTTATTTATTTAATTATTTATTATTTTATCAAATATTTATACAGGAATATTTATATTTGGGCTGCACTCTTAATCAGGGTCACGAAAAAACGTCTCTTCTCTTAAACAAGGTAGCGAAAAAAAAACCGGATTTTTTCTTTAACTGGTCCAAAAACAGCGGGAGAAGAAATAACAGTTTGTCTAGCAACAGTATAAATGCCGAAATCTTTATTAAATCTTTATCTTGCGTTTACGTATACGTGTTCGCTGTACTTAAAAAAGTAACGTGCAATATTTACATTGATACTTGTAAAACTGAAGTGATATCCACTGATGAATACGCACGCTTAATCTAAACCATGACCTCGTCGTTCAAAACACTTTACGAACAGAAAAAGGCGAATAAACGGCGACAAATTTAGTAATCTTTCAAAACACTACAACAGTGGAAGAAACTAGTCCGTGGAACTTTCAAAATAAAGGCGCAAAACACATAACAAATCGAACAACTTCTTCGCTAACTCTAACATCTTTAAATTTTAAAAAATGGATTCATACAATGGACTTTACTATACCATAGAAACACGACTAAATTTCTTGTCGTTTAGAAGCACAACTAAATTGCTAAAAAATAAGTGCAGTACCGCCAAAGTTTCCAAGAAAGCTTTCAACGATTTCGCGAGTGTGACCCTTATATTCCAAACACTGATTTAAAAACATTTCACTCAGTAGACTTCAAACAAAGTTACAATTAATGCCAATCTACTGCCTCAAATGGATCTCGTCACCTCAGAAGCTTGGGCTTCATAAACATTTTTCCCCCGCTTTTAGTAGCTCAGTAACACAGTAGAAGACTCGAATAGACCATGCATAATGATTGCTTAGTGATGACAAGGTTTTCATCACGACAACTTCCACAGAAATTTACAACTAACCAGACGAAACTGACTGATTTACAAAACGTTTACATCCTTCAATCAAAGTTCACGTTAATAGTCTAGTGGGTTTATATAGCTGTAACATGTCTGAAATATAACCGGGGCTAATCCATTTAGGGATTTGTAAGTTAAAAGCAATAATTTAAATAATATCCCTTGCTTAACTGGTAACCAGTGTAGCGTTTAAAGAATCGACCTTACATGGTCATATTTAATGCTACGTGTTATTAGGCGAGCTGCAGAGTTCTGAACATTTTGAGAGCGATCAAGTAAATATTGCGAAAGTCCATACAGTAACGAATTGCAGTTATCAGTACTATAATAACACATGGTTTCTGTTATGCATTTTGCTATTTACAGTCCCCTATTTTTCCGAGTTTGTTAATCTCAGTGCCTTAACAGAACAGTGAAATGGTTATAAACTCTGACAACTTTTTGTCTGGTCCGTAAAACAATATTAGACTTAATGGCAGTCCATTTGTCCAACGATGAAAATACTCTTTTGTCAACATTTACTATTCATGACAATAAACATACAATCATTTATTATTTTACCCACTGAAGAGCTCACCTCCTTTTTCGGATGCTTCGATAAGTGATAACAGATATACCATTAGTCTTGACTGATACCTTCGTTTTAGAGCAACGTTTAGGACAGAAGCCAGATTACAGCAAGTGAAACCTCTCCTGTATGATGACCTTCGCAATGCCGGAGCGGACACCTTAAAATTGAAAGTGGGTGGTTCCGCCCCCGGTAGTTTTGCTATTTTTGAGTTCTTGAATAATACTCATTAAAAAACATTAGAAATTGTCTAAATGTCGTCTGTTTAATTTTCTAAAGTCAACTGCAATTTATGGTGCACATTTGCAGATAAATTGAATGGAGAGTGGCCAGAAAATGATTTGTAACCTTTTTTATGTTCTAAATCTTGAACAGGGATTTATTTATTTTTTTCTTTTATTTATTAATTAATTTATTTATTTATTATTTTACCAAATATTTATGCAGGAATATTTATATTTCGGCTGCACTCTTAATCAGGGTCACGAAAAATCGTCTCTTCTCTTAAACAGGGTAGCGAAAAAAACGGATTTTTTTTCTTTAACTGGTCCAAAAACAGCGAGTGAATAAATAACAGTTTGTCTAGCAACAGTATACATGCCGAAATCTTTATTAAATCTTTATCTTGCGTTTACGTATACGTGTTCGCTGTACTTAAAAAAGTAGCGTGCAATATTTACATTGATACTTGTAAAACTAAAGTGATATCCACTGATGAATACGCACGCTTAATCTAAACCATGACCTCATCGTTCAAAACACATTACGAACAAAAAAAGGCGAATAAACGGCGACAAATTTAGTAATCTTTCAAAACACTACAACAGTGGAAGAAACTAGTCCGTGGAACTTTCAAAATAAAGGCGCAAAACACATAACAAATCGAACAACATCTTCGCTAACTCTTACATCTTTAAATTTTAAAAAATGGATCCTTACAATGCACTTTACTATACCATAGAAACACGATTAAATTTCTTGTCGTTTAGAAGCGCAACTAAATTGCTAAAAAATAAGTGCAGTACCGCCAAAGTTTCCAAGAAAGCTTTCAACGATTTCGCGAGTGTGACCCTTATATTCAAAACACTGATTTAAAAACATTTTCCTCAGTAGACTTCAAACAAAGTTACAATTAATGCTGATCTACTGCCCCAAATGGATCTCGTCACCTCAGAAGCTTGGGCTTCATAAATAACATTTTTCATCTCGCTTTTAGTAGCTCAGTAACACAGTAGAAGACTCGAACAGATCATGCATAATGCATAGTGATATGAAGGTTTTCATCACGACAACTTCCACAGAAATTTACAACTAACCACACGGAACTGACTGATTTACAAAAAGTTTACATCTTTCAATCAAAGTTCACGTTAATAGTCTAGTGGGTTTATATAGCTGTAACATGTCTGAAAATAACCAGACGAATCCATTTAGGGCTTTCTGAGTTAAAAGCAATAATTTAAATGATATCCTTTGCTTAACTCGTAACCAGTGTAGCTTTTTAAGAATCGGCCTTATATGGTCATATTTAAATGCTACGTGTTATTAGGCGAACTGCAGCGTTCTGAACATTTTGTGAGCGATCAAGTAAATATTGCGAAAGTCCATACAGTAACGAATTGCAGTTATCAGTACTGCAATTTATAACACATGGTTTCTCTTATGCATTTTGCTATTTACAGTCCCCTATTTTTCCGAGTTTGTTAATCTCAGTGCTCTAACCGTCACAGGGCAGTGAAATGGGTATAAACTCTGACAATTTTTTGTCTGGTTCGTAAAAAAATATTAAATTTGATGACAGTCCAGTTGTCCACGATGAAAATGCTCTTTTGCCAACATTAACTATTCAATTGACCATAAAACATACAATCGATATCATTTATTATTTTACCCACGGAAGAGCTCACCTCCTTTTTCGGATGCTTCGATAAGTTAAGTGATAACAGATATACCATTAGGCTTGACTGATACCTTCCTTTTAGAGCAACGTTATAGACAGAAGCCAGATTACAGCAAGTGAAACCTCTCCTATATGATGACCTTCGCAATGCCGGAGCGGACACCTTCAAATTGAAAGTGGGTGGTTCCGCCCCCGGTAGTTTTGCTGTGTTTGAGTTTTTGAATAATGCTTATGAAAAACATTAGAAATTGTCTAAGTGTCGTCTGTTTAATTTTCTAAAGTCAACTGCAATTTATGGTGCACATTTTAAGATAAATTGAATGGATAGCGGCCAAAAAATGATTTGTAACCTTTTTTATGTTCTCAATCTTGAACAGGGCTTTTTTAATATTTTATTTATTTAATTTTTTATTATTTTATCAAATATTTATACAGGAATATTTATATTTGGGCTGCACTCTTAATCAGGGTCACGAAAAAACGTCTCTTCTCTTAAACAAGGTAGCGAAAAAAAAAACCGGATTTTTTCTTTAACTGGTCCAAAAACAGCGGGAGAAGAAATAACAGTTTGTCTAGCAACAGTATAAATGCCGAAATCTTTATTAAATCCTTATCGTGCGTTTACGTATACGTGTTCGTTGTACTTAAAAAAGTAACGTGCAATATTTACATTGATACTTGTAAAACTGAAGTGATATCCACTGATGAATACGCACGCTTAATCTAAACCATGACCTCGTCGTTCAAAACACTTTACGAACAGAAAAAGGCGAATAAACGGCGATAAATTTAGTAATCTTTCAAAACACTACAACAGTGGAAGAAACTAGTCCGTGGAACTTTCAAAATAAAGGCGCAAAACACATAACAAATCGAACAACTTCTTCGCTAACTCTAACATCTTTAAATTTTAAAAATGGATTTATACAATGGACTTTACTATACCATAGAAACACGACTAAATTTCTTGTCGTTTAGAAGCACAACTAAATTGCTAAAAAATAAGTGCAGTACCGCCAAAGTTTCCAAGAAAGCTTTCAACGATTTCGCGAGTGTAACCCTTATATTCCAAACACTGATTTAAAAACATTTCACTCAGTAGACTTCAAACAAAGTTACAATTAATGCCAATCTACTGCCTCAAATGGATCTCGTCACCTCAGAAGCTTGGGCTTCATAAACATTTTTCCCCCGCTTTTAGTAGCTCAGTAACACAGTAGAAGACTCGAATAGACCATGCATAATGATTGCTTAGTGATGACAAGGTTTTCATCACGACAACTTCCACAGAAATTTACAACTAACCAGACGAAACTGACTGATTTACAAAACGTTTACATCCTTCAATCAAAGTTCACGTTAATAGTCTAGTGGGTTTATATAGCTGTAACATGTCTGAAATATAACCGGGGCTAATCCATTTAGGGATTTGTAAGTTAAAAGCAATAATTTAAATAATATCCCTTGCTTAACTGGTAACCAGTGTAGCGTTTAAAGAATCGGCCTTACATGGTCATATTTAATGCTACGTGTTATTAGGCGAGCTGCAGAGTTCTGAACATTTTGTGAGCGATCAAGTAAATATTGCGAAAGTCCATACAGTAACGAATTGCAGTTATCAGTACTATAATAACACATGGTATCTGTTATGCATTTTGCTATTTACAGTCCCCTATTTTTCCGAGTTTGTTAATCTCAGTGCCTTAACAGAACAGTGAAATGGTTATAAACTCTGACAATTTTTTGTCTGGTCCGTAAAACAATATTAGACTTAATGGCAGTCCATTTGTCCAACGATGAAAATACTCTTTTGTCAACATTTACTATTCATGACAATAAACATACAATCATTTATTATTTTACCCACTGAAGAGCTCACCTCTTTTTTCGGATGCTTCGATAAGTTAAGTGATAACAGATATACCATTAGGCTTGACTGATACCTTCCTTTTAGAGCAACGTTTAGGACAGAAGCCAGATTACAGCAAGTGAAACCTCTCCTATATGATGGCCTTCGCAATGCCGGAGCGGACACCTTCAAATTGAAAGTGGGTGGTTCCGCCCCCGGTAGTTTTGCTATGTTTGAGTTTTTGAATAATGCTCATGAAATACATTAGAAATTGTCTAAGTGTCGTCTGTTTAATTTTCCTGAAGTCAACTGCAATTTATGGTGCACATTTGCAGATAAATTGAATGGAGAGCGGCCAGAAAATGATTTGTAACCTTTTTTATGTTCTAAATCTTGAACAGGCAGTTATTTATTTATTTCCTTTATTTATTAATTAATTTATTTATTTATTATTTTACCAAATATTTATGCAGGAATATTTATATTTCGGCTGCACTCTTAATCAGGGTCACGAAAAATCGTCTCTTCTCTTAAACAGGGTAGCGAAAAAAACGGATTTTTTTTCTTTAACTGGTCCAAAAACAGCGGGAGAAGAAATAACAGTTTGTCTAGCAACAGTATAAATGCCGAAATCTTTATTAAATCTTTATCTTGCGTTTACGTATACGTGTTCGTTGTACTTAAAAAAGTAACGTGCAATATTTACATTGATACTTGTAAAACTGAAGTGATATCCACTGATGAATACGCACGCTTAATCTAAACCATGACCTCATCGTTCAAAACACATTACGAACAAAAAAAGGCGAATAAACGGCGACAAATTTAGTAATCTTTCAAAACACTACAACAGTGGAAGAAACTAGTCCGTGGAACTTTCAAAATAAAGGCGCAAAACACATAACAAATCGAACAACATCTTCGCTAACTCTTACATCTTTAAATTTTAAAAAATGGATCCTTACAATACACTATACTATACCATAGAAACATGATTAAATTTCTTGTCGTTTAGAAGCGCAACTAAATTGCTAAAAAATAGGCGCAGTACCGCCAAAGTTTCCAAGAAAGCTTTCAACGATTTCGCGAGTGTGACCCTTATATTCAAAACACTGATTTAATAATATTTCCCTCAGTAGACTTCGAACAAAGTTACAATTAATGCTGATCTACTGCCTCAAATGGATCTTGTCACCTCAGAAGCTTGGGCTTCATAAATAACATTTTTCATCTCGCTTTTAGTAGCTCAGTAATACAGTAGAAGACTCGAACAGACCATGCATAATGCATAGTGATATGAAGGTTTTCATCACGACAACTTCCACAGAAATTTACAACTAACCACACGGAACTGACTGATTTACAAAAAGTTTACATCTTTCAATCAAAGTTCACGTTAATAGTCTAGTGGGTTTATATAGCTGTAACATGTCTGAAAATAACCAGACGAATCCATTTAGGGCTTTCTGAGTTAAAAGCAATAATTTAAATGATATCCTTTGCTTAACTCGTAACCAGTGTAGCTTTTTAAGAATCGGCCTTATATGGTCATATTTAAATGCTACGTGTTATTAGGCGAACTGCAGCGTTCTGAACATTTTGTGAGCGATCAAGTAAATATTGCGAAAGTCCATACAGTAACGAATTGCAGTTATCAGTACTACAATAACACATGGTTTCTCTTATGCATTTTGCTATTTACAGTCCCCTATTTTTCCGAGTTTGTTAATCTCAGTGCCTTAACCGTCACAGGGCAGTGAAATGGTTATAAACTCTGACAATTTTTTGTCTGGTCCGTAAAAAAATATTAAATTTGATGACAGTCCAGTTGTCCACGATGAAAATGCTCTTTTGCCAACATTAACTATTCAATTGACCATAAAACATACAATCGATATCATTTATTATTTTACCCACGGAAGAGCTCACCTCCTTTTTCGGATGCTTCGATAAGTTAAGTGATAACAGATATACCATTAGGCTTGACTGATACCTTCCTTTTAGAGCAACGTTTAGGACAGAAGCCAGATTACAGCAAGTGAAACCTCTAGTCCTATATGATGACCTTCGCAATGCCGGAGCAGACACCTTCAAATTGAAAGTGGGTGGTTCCGCCCCCGGTAGTTTTGCTATGTTTGAGTTTTTGAATAATGCTCATGAAAAACATTAGAAATTGTCTAAGTGTCGTCTGTTTAATTTTCTAAAGTCAACTGCAATTTATGGTGCACATTTGCAGATAAATTGAATGGAGAGCGGCCAGAAAATGATTTGTAACCTTTTTTATGTTCTAAATCTTGAACAGGCAGTTATTTATTTATTTCCTTTATTTATTAATTAATTTATTTATTTATTATTTTACCAAAGATTTATGCAGGAATATTTATATTTCGGCTGCACTCTTAATCAGGGTCACGAAAAATCGTCTCTTCTCTTAAACAGGGTAGCGAAAAAAACGGATTTTTTTTCTTTAACTGGTCCAAAAACAGCGAGTGAATAAATAACAGTTTGTCTAGCAACAGTATAAATGCCGAAATCTTTATTAAATCTTTATCTTGCGTTTACGTATACGTGTTCGCTGTACTTAAAAAAGTAGCGTGCAATATTTACATTGATACTTGTAAAACTAAAGTGATATCCACTGATGAATACGCACGCTTAATCTAAACCATGACCTCATCGTTCAAAACACATTACGAACAAAAAAAGGCGAATAAACGGCGACAAATTTAGTAATCTTTCAAAACACTACAACAGTGGAAGAAACTAGTCCGTGGAACTTTCAAAATAAAGGCGCAAAACACATAACAAATCGAACAACATCTTCGCTAACTCTTACATCTTTAAATTTTAAAAAATGGATCCTTACAATGCACTTTACTATACCATAGAAACACGATTAAATTTCTTGTCGTTTAGAAGCGCAACTAAATTGCTAAAAAATAAGTGCAGTACCGCCAAAGTTTCCAAGAAAGCTTTCAACGATTTCGCGAGTGTGACCCTTATATTCAAAACACTGATTTAAAAACATTTTCCTCAGTAGACTTCAAACAAAGTTACAATTAATGCTGATCTACTGCCCCAAATGGATCTCGTCACCTCAGAAGCTTGGGCTTCATAAATAACATTTTTCATCTCGCTTTTAGTAGCTCAGTAACACAGTAGAAGACTCGAACAGATCATGCATAATGCATAGTGATATGAAGGTTTTCATCACGACAACTTCCACAGAAATTTACAACTAACCACACGGAACTGACTGATTTACAAAAAGTTTACATCTCTCAATCAAAGTTCACGTTAATAGTCTAGTGGGTTTATATAGCTGTAACATGTCTGAAAATAACCAGACGAATCCATTTAGGGCTTTCTGAGTTAAAAGCAATAATTTAAATGATATCCTTTGCTTAACTCGTAACCAGTGTAGCTTTTTAAGAATCGGCCTTATATGGTCATATTTAAATGCTACGTGTTATTAGGCGAGCTGCAGCGTTCTGAACATTTTGTGAGCGATCAAGTAAATATTGCGAAAGTCCATACAGTAACGAATTGCAGTTATCAGTACTACAATAACACATGGTTTCTCTTATGCATTTTGCTATTTACAGTCCCCTATTTTTCCGAGTTTGTTAATCTCAGTGCCTTAACCGTCACAGGGCAGTGAAATGGTTATAAACTCTGACAATTTTTTGTCTGGTCCGTAAAAAAATATTAAATTTGATGACAGTCCAGTTGTCCACGATGAAAATGCTCTTTTGCCAACATTAACTATTCAATTGACCATAAAACATACAATCGATATCATTTATTATTTTACCCACGGAAGAGCTCACCTCCTTTTTCGGATGCTTCGATAAGTTAAGTGATAACAGATATACCCTTTGGCTTGACTGATACCTTCCTTTTAGAGCAACGTTTAGGACAGAAGCCAGATTACAGCAAGTGAAACCTCTAGTCCTATATGATGACCTTCGCAATGCCGGAGCGGACACCTTCAAATTGAAAGTGGGTGGTTCCGCCCCCGGTAGTTTTGCTATGTTTGAGTTTTTGAATAATACTCATGAAAAACATTAGAAATTGTCTAAGTGTCGTCTGTTTAATTTTCCTGAAGTCAGCTGCAATTTATGGTGCACATTTTAAGATAAATTGAATGGATAGCGGCCAAAAAATGATTTGTAACCTTTTTTATGTTCTCAATCTTGAACAGGGCTTTTTTAATATTTTATTTATTTAATTTTTTATTATTTTATCAAATATTTATACAGGAATATTTATATTTGGGCTGCACTCTTAATCAGGGTCACGAAAAAACGTCTCTTCTCTTAAACAAGGTAGCGAAAAAAAAACCGGATTTTTTCTTTAACTGGTCCAAAAACAGCGGGAGAAGAAATAACAGTTTGTCTAGCAACAGTATAAATGCCGAAATCTTTATTAAATCTTTATCTTGCGTTTACGTATACGTGTTCGCTGTACTTAAAAAAGTAACGTGCAATATTTACATTGATACTTGTAAAACTGAAGTGATATCCACTGATGAATACGCACGCTTAATCTAAACCATGACCTCGTCGTTCAAAACACTTTACGAACAGAAAAAGGCGAATAAACGGCGACAAATTTAGTAATCTTTCAAAACACTACAACAGTGGAAGAAACTAGTCCGTGGAACTTTCAAAATAAAGGCGCAAAACACATAACAAATCGAACAACTTCTTCGCTAACTCTAACATCTTTAAATTTTAAAAAATGGATTCATACAATGGACTTTACTATACCATAGAAACACGACTAAATTTCTTGTCGTTTAGAAGCACAACTAAATTGCTAAAAAATAAGTGCAGTACCGCCAAAGTTTCCAAGAAAGCTTTCAACGATTTCGCGAGTGTGACCCTTATATTCCAAACACTGATTTAAAAACATTTCACTCAGTAGACTTCAAACAAAGTTACAATTAATGCCAATCTACTGCCTCAAATGGATCTCGTCACCTCAGAAGCTTGGGCTTCATAAACATTTTTCCCCCGCTTTTAGTAGCTCAGTAACACAGTAGAAGACTCGAATAGACCATGCATAATGATTGCTTAGTGATGACAAGGTTTTCATCACGACAACTTCCACAGAAATTTACAACTAACCAGACGAAACTGACTGATTTACAAAACGTTTACATCCTTCAATCAAAGTTCACGTTAATAGTCTAGTGGGTTTATATAGCTGTAACATGTCTGAAATATAACCGGGGCTAATCCATTTAGGGATTTGTAAGTTAAAAGCAATAATTTAAATAATATCCCTTGCTTAACTGGTAACCAGTGTAGCGTTTAAAGAATCGACCTTACATGGTCATATTTAATGCTACGTGTTATTAGGCGAGCTGCAGAGTTCTGAACATTTTGAGAGCGATCAAGTAAATATTGCGAAAGTCCATACAGTAACGAATTGCAGTTATCAGTACTATAATAACACATGGTTTCTGTTATGCATTTTGCTATTTACAGTCCCCTATTTTTCCGAGTTTGTTAATCTCAGTGCCTTAACAGAACAGTGAAATGGTTATAAACTCTGACAACTTTTTGTCTGGTCCGTAAAACAATATTAGACTTAATGGCAGTCCATTTGTCCAACGATGAAAATACTCTTTTGTCAACATTTACTATTCATGACAATAAACATACAATCATTTATTATTTTACCCACTGAAGAGCTCACCTCCTTTTTCGGATGCTTCGATAAGTGATAACAGATATACCATTAGTCTTGACTGATACCTTCGTTTTAGAGCAACGTTTAGGACAGAAGCCAGATTACAGCAAGTGAAACCTCTCCTGTATGATGACCTTCGCAATGCCGGAGCGGACACCTTAAAATTGAAAGTGGGTGGTTCCGCCCCCGGTAGTTTTGCTATTTTTGAGTTCTTGAATAATACTCATTAAAAAACATTAGAAATTGTCTAAATGTCGTCTGTTTAATTTTCTAAAGTCAACTGCAATTTATGGTGCACATTTGCAGATAAATTGAATGGAGAGTGGCCAGAAAATGATTTGTAACCTTTTTTATGTTCTAAATCTTGAACAGGGATTTATTTATTTTTTTCTTTTATTTATTAATTAATTTATTTATTTATTATTTTACCAAATATTTATGCAGGAATATTTATATTTCGGCTGCACTCTTAATCAGGGTCACGAAAAATCGTCTCTTCTCTTAAACAGGGTAGCGAAAAAAACGGATTTTTTTTCTTTAACTGGTCCAAAAACAGCGAGTGAATAAATAACAGTTTGTCTAGCAACAGTATACATGCCGAAATCTTTATTAAATCTTTATCTTGCGTTTACGTATACGTGTTCGCTGTACTTAAAAAAGTAGCGTGCAATATTTACATTGATACTTGTAAAACTAAAGTGATATCCACTGATGAATACGCACGCTTAATCTAAACCATGACCTCATCGTTCAAAACACATTACGAACAAAAAAAGGCGAATAAACGGCGACAAATTTAGTAATCTTTCAAAACACTACAACAGTGGAAGAAACTAGTCCGTGGAACTTTCAAAATAAAGGCGCAAAACACATAACAAATCGAACAACATCTTCGCTAACTCTTACATCTTTAAATTTTAAAAAATGGATCCTTACAATGCACTTTACTATACCATAGAAACACGATTAAATTTCTTGTCGTTTAGAAGCGCAACTAAATTGCTAAAAAATAAGTGCAGTACCGCCAAAGTTTCCAAGAAAGCTTTCAACGATTTCGCGAGTGTGACCCTTATATTCAAAACACTGATTTAAAAACATTTTCCTCAGTAGACTTCAAACAAAGTTACAATTAATGCTGATCTACTGCCCCAAATGGATCTCGTCACCTCAGAAGCTTGGGCTTCATAAATAACATTTTTCATCTCGCTTTTAGTAGCTCAGTAACACAGTAGAAGACTCGAACAGATCATGCATAATGCATAGTGATATGAAGGTTTTCATCACGACAACTTCCACAGAAATTTACAACTAACCACACGGAACTGACTGATTTACAAAAAGTTTACATCTTTCAATCAAAGTTCACGTTAATAGTCTAGTGGGTTTATATAGCTGTAACATGTCTGAAAATAACCAGACGAATCCATTTAGGGCTTTCTGAGTTAAAAGCAATAATTTAAATGATATCCTTTGCTTAACTCGTAACCAGTGTAGCTTTTTAAGAATCGGCCTTATATGGTCATATTTAAATGCTACGTGTTATTAGGCGAACTGCAGCGTTCTGAACATTTTGTGAGCGATCAAGTAAATATTGCGAAAGTCCATACAGTAACGAATTGCAGTTATCAGTACTGCAATTTATAACACATGGTTTCTCTTATGCATTTTGCTATTTACAGTCCCCTATTTTTCCGAGTTTGTTAATCTCAGTGCTCTAACCGTCACAGGGCAGTGAAATGGGTATAAACTCTGACAATTTTTTGTCTGGTTCGTAAAAAAATATTAAATTTGATGACAGTCCAGTTGTCCACGATGAAAATGCTCTTTTGCCAACATTAACTATTCAATTGACCATAAAACATACAATCGATATCATTTATTATTTTACCCACGGAAGAGCTCACCTCCTTTTTCGGATGCTTCGATAAGTTAAGTGATAACAGATATACCATTAGGCTTGACTGATACCTTCCTTTTAGAGCAACGTTATAGACAGAAGCCAGATTACAGCAAGTGAAACCTCTCCTATATGATGACCTTCGCAATGCCGGAGCGGACACCTTCAAATTGAAAGTGGGTGGTTCCGCCCCCGGTAGTTTTGCTGTGTTTGAGTTTTTGAATAATGCTTATGAAAAACATTAGAAATTGTCTAAGTGTCGTCTGTTTAATTTTCTAAAGTCAACTGCAATTTATGGTGCACATTTTAAGATAAGTTGAATGGATAGCGGCCAAAAAATGATTTGTAACCTTTTTTATGTTCTCAATCTTGAACAGGGCTTTTTTAATATTTTATTTATTTAATTTTTTATTATTTTATCAAATATTTATACAGGAATATTTATATTTGGGCTGCACTCTTAATCAGGGTCACGAAAAAACGTCTCTTCTCTTAAACAGGGTAGCGAAAAAAAAAACCGGATTTTTTCTTTAACTGGTCCAAAAACAGCGGGAGAAGAAATAACAGTTTGTCTAGCAACAGTATAAATGCCGAAATCTTTATTAAATCTTTATCGTGCGTTTACGTATACGTGTTCGTTGTACTTAAAAAAGTAACGTGCAATATTTACATTGATACTTGTAAAACTGAAGTGATATCCACTGATGAATACGCACGCTTAATCTAAACCATGACCTCGTCGTTCAAAACACTTTACGAACAGAAAAAGGCGAATAAACGGCGATAAATTTAGTAATCTTTCAAAACACTACAACAGTGGAAGAAACTAGTCCGTGGAACTTTCAAAATAAAGGCGCAAAACACATAACAAATCGAACAACTTCTTCGCTAACTCTAACATCTTTAAATTTTTAAAAAATGGATCCATATAATACACTTTCTAAACATGCAATTAATTAAATTTATTTCATCTTGTTTTGATTCTCGAGATAAAATTGTTACCAATGTAAATTAATTATTCCAACGTGAATATTATTATCATTTTTTTTTGTTAGTTAGTTGTAAGCTTTTGCAATATTGTAAAATCTACAGTCATGCAAATAAAGCTAAATGTTGTTGTTGTTGTTGTTGTTTACATTCAAGGTTTCAAGTGAACTTAGGTTGTACTTAGAACGCTCTAGTGTGAAACCACTAATTACTTGACGGAACTCAGCACAATTACTACGTTGGTGCCAAGTTTCTTGTCATGGTTAATAATAAAGATACCCGCACATCCCAACTTAATGCTCCCAACCCTTGAGATAAAAGCAACATAACGAGAATATGTGGGAAAAGGGGTTTGGAAATGAAGTACTCCGACAACAGGTCAGTTTCCTTAGTCACTAAGTCACTAATCTAGGTAATGAGAGATTGAAACCTCTCTAGGGGGTCAAAGATCCCCCTCTCCTCATCTCCAGGGGTCACAATCCCCTGGGCGATGTCCTTACTCCTCTTCAGGGGTCACAATCCCCTGAGAGAGGTCCTTAGTCAGGGGGTCACAATCCCCCTGTCCTCTCCAGGGGTCACAATCCCCTGAGAGAGGTCCTTAGTCCTAAGGGAGTTTCGACTCATGGTTACCATGGGAACGAAACTGGGGGCTCACTCCCCATTCTGTGAGTCTATGGGGGCCAAGAGTGACCTGTATGGAGCACTTCATCCCAACCCAAATCTTTATTGACAATCTCAGTACAAATAGAATGTTGAGACTAAAGGTTATATTGAACTAGAACTATGCAGTCCCTGAGAGTAGACAGGCCTAAAGAAGTTCATAAATGTCTTTGATGCAAATAGGTTGCATAAGTCCCAACAGCATTAGCTGCTAACTGTAACATGACATAAAAGAAGATCTGAATACATATGGTGATATATGCGGAGATTAGATATATGGACTATATATGGGGTTTATAAGATATTAGCTAATCTCCTAAAGTGGATGCAAAGACCCACGCGATTACATAAAGACAGTTCTTATGTATTCTACCTTTACATAAGTTATATGTACTTGGTGTGTGACATGCTTGAAGCGTAGGGAGGGTGGGTGGGAAAGTTGCTTGCCTGCTAGCCGCCAAGGAATGAGTAAATTTGAGACTCACGATCAATGCATGTAGGAGATTGATAGTGAGATAAGAACCGGTTTAAACACGCAAAGCCTACGATATGCGTGACTAAGGCACGGAATCATCTGAACTTTAGACCATGAAACCCTACCCGTGTCTTATTACATATCACACACCTTACATGTGATCTCTCAAGGTTGTCACATTAACTTAAATTTATGTTGGCATAAATTGGTCTAAAATAGCCCTTATATTGCATTATTATGTCATTACACATTCCCGACATTTATACTGCTGGCGGAGAAATTTATGAAGTCTGATTGGCTGAGACGAGCTGTATTTCAGCCGAATTTGAAATACCTACATGTAAAAAGTACAGTTGCCGTGGCAACAGGAGGACAGCTTTGTCTTATTGTTGAAACAATGGCGGATAGCGCTAGCTTTCCTGAATTTGATGACAGTGACATACAATAATTGAAGGAAAGTTTGGAAATTCCCAGCATGAAAAAAGGTACGAAGACCTTTTATATCCTCGACAATTAAGCTGCGTTGAAAGCAAAGGATACAATGCGAATATTTTTAGCTACGACGCCAGACAACTCGACGAGCAAATGGAGAAGTTCTCCACCGAAGAGAGCAACAGAAAGTTGAGAATTGCTCCGACTTGGAGTCAGACACTTTGCTAAATGCAGTAACTATCGTACTTGTCTGCCATCCAGACGAGGTGGACAGTAGTGTTTCTAATTTTGAGGACAGAAAAAACCATAAAAATTGGAAAAATGCTCTAAGTTTCATCGAAAGCTGGCTTCCGTTGCGAGCAAGTATGGGAAAATGGTCTCACGCCAATGTTTTCCGTCTACATGTATAAAAGTATTGACCGCCAAAGAAGAACTTCAAGGTTAATGTTGCAGTCTAAAGAGCTCCTTGGTGCCTTGGAAATTAGTCATCAAAGTTTTTAATTACTATTAAAATGATCAAGCAGAGATGGTGAGTTGTCGCTGTGTTTAAGAAAATTATTTTAAAATAATCTTTGTTCGCGGATCGAAGCGGCTCGTGATATTTTGGGACAATTTTCAAATATTACTCGAAGTATATATTTATCCCAAATACCCCTTGAAACCACCGCATTTATTTACCTATACAAATCCCACAGTTAAGTCGATAAATTCAAGCTAACCTTTATTACCTTTAAATTAAGACTATTCACCACGGAACTCAGCAACTACGTTTCTTATGGCGTTTCTACGTTTCTTATGACTGCTAATGATCGAGATACCCGGTGAGGGACTCTCATATAAAATCAACAGTATGATCGCCGAAAATTTTAAATGGAATCCCTGAAATGTACAAGAAACCATGTGGTTTTATGCGTGTGGCTTACATCCATTTTTACCCCTAAGTTCTGGAAAGTTGTTCCTGTCAGTACATTTCTTTGGTTTAAGGTGGCTCGACTGGGTTTTTTGGCGACATTAAACACCCCAACTTTGAACGGCTGATACTTCACGATCGCTGTCTGAGTTCGATCAGGCAAGCAGCTTCACACACCTACACCTACATTAAAGTGCATTGAATCACTTTAAGGGCGCGAAATAAAATTAAAATTATAGGGGACTTTTGCATTCGTCTTCCAAAGTTTCATTGCCGTATTATTTGTTGACAGCTGGTTTATTTCGGGACTTTCTCTTTTGTCTACATTCTACATATTTGTGCGCTTTTGAAACAACACGTTTGCCATGCCTGCATGCTCCAAAGCGATCTTGAAACTGATTCTTTTCATAGTACAATGACTACAATGGCAATTAACATAAGGCTGCGGTCATGCACATGTAACACGTTTAACATTTATTCAAAAGTGCAAAAATATGTAAAATGTAGACAAAAGAGAAAGTCCTGAAATAAACCAGCTGTCAACAAATAATACGGCAATGAAACTTTAGAAGACTAATGCAAAAGTCCCCTATACTTTTTATTGTATTTCGCGCCCTTAAAATGATTCAATGCACTTGAAATTTGCAGAGATAGTGCATTACATGTACAACTTTAGATCAAAAGATTTTAAAAAAATTTCATCGACTAGTTTTTAAATAAACGCTTCCCTAACAAAAGTGTTACTTCTGTGAGTAGAATGAGCATATTTAAGACATTGCTGCCGATCACATCAACTGAAATCGAGTCAGAAGCAAACAGGATGAAACCTTCAAGGAATGTAGTTTTATGGCACATGAATAATATATGGTGAAAATATTGTTCCAATTTGTCAGGAAAACGCTGGCATCGACGAAATAACGGCAAGAAATGCGAATTTTTAAATTTTTGATGGAAAATATTCAACTCAATTTTATTCAAAAACGCTCTCATAGAATTTTTTCAAACTTTGCAGTCTTGAAGACATACATTTAGACTATAAGAGGCATACAGTCGTTTTAAAAGTTTAGGTCTAGATGTTAAGAAAATTACTAATATGCAAAAACCATGACGTCATCAGATCGTTGTTATGGTAACACCGATGTCAATCAAATCTACGTTTTTGGAAAGTTTATTTCATCTCTAGTTTATTTGTGAAGCAGCTTGCCTGACCGATCTCAGACAGTGAAGTATCAGCCGTTCAAATTTGGGGTGTTGTGTTGCCAAAACACCCAGTCGAGCCACCTTAATACCCTAAAATATATCAGAATAACTAGTTGCTGCGGAACGAGCGCAGCGAGTGAGCAGCAACATAATCAGGATTTAAGAGAAATATATGAGAAAAAAATATAAGCTACGAAAAATCTCGAATTGATCGCTTTTTACCAGAATTCACTGCGCCACGAACACATTTTGGGCCAGAATGCACTGCGCCACGAACACATTTTGGGCCAGAATGCACTGCCCGACGAACAATAGCCTCGATTCAAGCTGTTGGCTGCGAGATTTGTAATATTTTGGTCCAACATGTCCCAGTCTAAATAGGAACTGAAGTATCGAAGACTACCGCGAGCTGAGCGATGACTGTGAGGCATGGCGATAGGGCCGTTGGATAGCAAAGATTTTTGAAGATTGTACGGAATAAAAGACAAATTTATTTTGAAATCACTCCGACAGAGGTCGATGAGACTGAGCTGAGCGCGTGGGGACGCGAAACCTGAGCTGAGCGAGTGGAGACGCGAACACGATACGGCTAGCTAGTAACACAACATATTCATGATCAATAATTAAGTTAAACCTAAATTTTCACACCTTCCTCGTGGTGAACGCCTCCTTTGCTTAACAATATTCTATAGACATTGCAAGAACTTGATGCGTGAATTACAAAACAAAATTAGTCTTATCAGCTGGAGTTTTCGTCGATTCATCCCGGTTACATTTGCTTTGCTTCCCCTCAAAAAACGAAAGAGAAAATTCTGTAATACCAGCGAGGCGATAAAACAGCATTATTACAACAAATTTACCGCAGCAATTACTATCTTTTGGATACACTAGTAGTAATCATAGATTATAGTGCGTCTCCTTATCCCGTGGCACCTCGCCTTGACCTTGTACCGAAGTTTCATGAATTAATTCAGCCACTGTTTAAAAGGGCTATGTCGCGAGATATGTCACGCAGGCAAAAACGTCGGGCCGTCATCAAACAAATTCACGCTATCGCCGTGGAATCGAGCAAAATCCTGCCGTGCTGTGTACTCCGAAAGGTCCCAGATTTTCCCGACATATAAATAGTATATTTGTCTTGATTTCATTTCGGTTATTTCTCCGATTCTGAAATCATACTCCTCAGTACATGTACTAATACCGGAACCGGAAATGAGAAATTTCTGAGAAAGCCTGTTCTTGGACACCGCGTTAATGGCGCATGAAATCGACGTGTAAGTCACGCAACATTCAACGTGAATTTCGCAGGATTTTTCGGATAAAATTACAACTATCAGTTGCAAGTAAGACACAAGACTGTTGAATATAATTCCTTTATTAGCTAGACAAATTTTAGTCACAAAACTGCGAAATCTTTAGTCGCAAATGCGCCCGATACAGGCGCAATTTCGAGCACTGTAAAGTTAATCTGCGTTCGCCTGGCGCGGCCGGTCAGTGAAATAATATTGCTACAAGACATAAGCGAATTGCACCGTACCGTAGAACATCGCGAAGAACGACGTCGGTATTTAGCTGAAAGCTTCCCAAATCAGGCAGAGAAATCAAGATAGAACATTCAAAACATACCAGAACGGTAGCGAGGAAAATATTGCTTGATTCCAAAGAGACCCAACAACTTACTTGGTCCGGAGAAGAACCTTAGTCCAATTTTTCCACTGCGTACTTTTAGTAGGCATTGAAATATTGAGCCGTACGATTCCAAAATCGGGAAAATATCCGAAACTAAATCAAGACAAATAGATTATTCACATGTGACATTTCGGAACCCCAGCTCCCCAGGATGATGCCTGATTTCCATGCGATGCTGGATACTATTGTGACGTTTCAAGATGGCGCAGATTTGGTACCGACACTTTTCTCGATTCATTAACTGGCTCGTCGCTCTGCGACGAGTCAGTTCTTAAAATACCCTTTTTTTTTTTTAACTGGCTCGTCGCTCTGCGACGAGTCAGTTCTTAAAATACCCTCTTTTTTTTTTTTTTTTTTTTTTTTAACTGGCTCGTCGCTCTGCGACGAGTCAGTTCTTAAAATACCCTTTTTTTTTTAACTGGCTCGTCGCTCTGCGACGAGACAGTTCTTAAAATACTCTCTTTTTTTTTTTTTTTTTTTTTTTTTTTTTCCCTGTCGGGTCACCTGCCCCGGGAATCGCTTTTGCTGCGGCCAACACCGTACCTAGTTTACTTCCGGTTTTCAGAAATGGCGTAATCAGTGATGTCGGCAACTATAACTCAAATATTTACCGTCCTTATTTCGACGGAATTGTTAAAAATTAAATCTCTGTGATTTTCGGATGTTATCTATTTCTGGTAAAGGGAAAGCGGGTTGAATTTTTCTAACCAAATCAATTGTCAAACAGTCGAGTTTAGATCAAATAAATCGTTGAATATAACACGTCCCGGCACGTCACAGAATTGCTGAGTGATCAATTCTCAAGCATTACTCCGTGCAGTCACGTTCAAATTCCACACATCTCGTATTCATGTCACGCTATTTGATCGATCGTGTTGATATTGTTAATTCTCCAAAATGCCTGTGTTTAAACAATCCTGATTCCTTGTAGTAGGTGGTTTGAAGGATTTTAAAGCGAACAAAATATACAAAGTTCTAAACTTATGTTTTTTCTAACAGTACCGAGCCGATCAGAGAAAAAAATATAGACCTGAAACTGTAGCCTACTAAAGGGGGGTGTGGGGTGGGGGGTGGGGGCAGGTGGCGGTGTTCGGCAATTTTTCTGATCATGAATTTTTTTCCCGTCTTGATGTTGTGCAAGAATTTTTTTCGGGATTGCTCCATACCTTTTTTTCCTTTCGCTCGCTGTGCATTACTTTTTTTTCTTTACTTTTGCTGTGCAGGAATTTGTTTTTAGTAATTGCCCAACCCCCCCCCCCCCCCCCCCCCCCCCCCTCTTAACAATAAAATGGTCCGTCCCTAAGGAGTGCTTGAAGCGGGCTGTGGAATGTAAATGTGGACTGGACTGTGCATAGACCACTTTCATAATGGTGGCCGATTTATTTATTCTTTTATATGTATGTTAATTAGCCTTACTGGCCTCATTTTAGAGTAAAAATTCTTTTGAATTTTGCACATGTTACCGAGGCCAGTGAGGCTAATTAACATACATATAAAAGAATAAATAAATCGGCCGCCATTATGAAAGTGGTCTATATTGATAGATTCTAGATTGTATATTGTGGCTTGCTAATATAAAACTCTAAAATGAAAACCGGGTGGAAACTGAGGCCAAACGAGCCAGTTTCGAAGCCCATCGGGCTCCATGTTTTTTTTTTTAACTGGCTCGTTGCTCTGCGACGAGTCAGTTCTTAAAATACCCTTTTTTTTTTTTCTGTCGTGTCACCTGCCCCGGGAATCGCTTTTGCTGCGGCCAACGCCGTACCTATTTTACTTCCGGTTTCCAGAAATGACGTAACCTGTGATGTCATCAAAACGACGTCACGGCAGCGTCACGCAGTCACGCCGTAACGCCGCGAACCCCAACCCACACTACAGTAACCTTTACCTTCAAGTCAACCTTATATTAGACAAAGACGAATCGGTGGCTTACTTGTGGTAGCGTTTTCTTATAAAAGCAATTTGAAATAGAAACGTGATGTACATAGATGCGTATTACGTGTAAGAGATAATTCTTGGGAACATGCGGGTTCTCATTGTCTTGTTGCTTTAGAAAAATTGCTGCTTTTGTTATGATACATTAAAATATATGACAAATGTTTCTTACGCGTGCGCATGTTTATCACGCAAAAGGAAGATCTTGTTGGGGGGAGGGGTGCGTGACTCGTTCCAGACCTTCCTCTGCTCGATTGATGGTGCAAGAGTTTATACAAACGAGTTGCTTTATACTTTCGTTGATCGTTATAAAAGCAAGCGATATCGTTCGTTTGCTGTTGTAAAACAAAACGATACTGTAACAAGACTCGGCTGTTAGATTTGTGAGATATCGATGGTTAGTTTGATGCATCTGCTGTGACATTCATCGATCGCTTCACTTTGACAAATTTTGGTTAGATATTCTGCAAGGTAAGCGCTTGTCTGCAGCCGTTGTGAGTTTCAAACTACAACCATATGTTTTCCACATTTTTTTTCGTTTTAGGAGACGTCTAGGAGGAAGTCACGATCATTTAAGGGAAATGGCTTTGCTTTGCGATTGATATCCTTTGTATATCGCTACCATGTGTGATTTTGCGTGTTTTCATAAGTAGTATAGCGAAGAGTATAACCAATAATTAAGGAACTATAGTTCAAATATTTACCGTTCTAAGTTTGAAGCCACGAATCTTTCGGTTTATTTTGCGTGGTCCGGATCCGGGGTCAAAACAACTTTCAGAACTTTTCGTTTTGCTGGAACTATTTCCGTCATAATCATAATAAATTTTTGATGAAACTTATAAATTTAATCAAAGTTAACGACAGAAGTGATAATTTAGGAGGAGAGAAACAAATTTATCCCTTTGAAATATATTATTTCAGTTGAGGTAAAAATGTTGCAATTTGCATAATGTCAAAAGTAATTTGAAACCTTTCCAGTAACGCATATTAAACGCAGAGATTCCATAAAACATCTCGCAATCAGACACACGAAAATATATCTAGTTTTTATTCCTCTGTATCCGAAACACAGAAAAGAAAATTAAATGAAAAAGTGATCGCTTAAAGGTTCGCCCGAGAAACATTCACTAGCGCCAGCGAAACTCGCAAGACACGTGCATTGTTTACATCTTCTCCGACGGCGGTGAATTTTCAGTTGGCTGAAGTTCTGTTCCTTCAACTTCACGAAATAAAAATTCATGAAATGCAAAAATCCGAAAGAAGTGAAATTAATTGGGATTCCTTGTAGTAGGTGGTTTCAAGGATTTTAAAGCGAAAAAAATATACAAAGTTCTAAACTTATCTTTTTTCTAACAGTACCGAGCCGATCAGAGAAAAAAATATAGACCTGACGAGTCAGTTCTTAAAATACCCCCTTTTTTTCCCTGTCCGGTCACCTGCCCCGGGAATCGCTTTTGCTGCGGCCAACACCGTACCTAGTTTACTTCCGGTTTTCAGAAATGGCGTAATCAGTGATGTCAGCAACTATAATTCAAATATTTACCGTTCTAATTTCGACGAAATTGTTAAAAATTAAATCTCTGTGATTTTCGGATGTGATCTATTTCTGGTAAAAGGAAAGCGGGTTGAATTTTTCTAACCAAATCAATTGTCAAACAGTCGAGTTTAGATCGAATAAATCGTTGAATATAACACGTCCCGGCACGTCTTGACAGAACTGCTGAGTAAACAATTCTCAAGCATTACTCCGTGGAGTCACGTTCAAATTCCACACATCTCGTATTCATGTCACGCTATTTGATCGATCGTGTTGATATTGTTAATTTATTCGAAACCCCAAACAATCCTGATTCCTTGTAGTAGGTGGTTCCAAGGATTTTAAAGCGAAAAAAATATACAAAGTTCTAAACTTTCGCTCGCTGTGCATTATTTTTGCTGATTGGTTAATTGATCCTGATTCTTACATCTATTCTGATTGGTTTACGTTTTTCTAAGAAAAGATGGCGGATCACGGTAGGTTCTTCGAGAAACCAAAACAATGCTATAACGAAGGTCTCCGAGACGTGAAAGTTGAACAGTTTTCCTGAGTAACTGTTAACAAAAATGCAGCTGTTCCTGACGATGCGGCTATGATCCAACAAGCGTAAGATTTAGAGATAATTCGCCGATTTTCAGGCTTTTAGCTTTGCGTTTACGGGTGGCGAATGGTAAGTTCGAGATATTTTTTTCTGCGAGCCCTACACTTTTAAACTTTCAAAATGCGAGACGGAGAGAAAGGCTATATGGAAAGGCTTTTCCAAATAAATCGATACACCGGGACGTGGAGAACCGCTCAAATAACCGAGACTGTGAGACCCATAAGCTTAATTTTTTGAAAGACCATTCGCCACTCACCCCCCGGTACGTGATAATTTATAGAATTTTGGAATGACTGGAATGGGAATGCTGGACGTAATGTAATTTAATAGAGTCTAGAATACTGGCTGAACCTCGGTGTAAAAACATGTCAGTTTGTTTTCTTTGTTTTTCAGTTCATTTATGGTGTCATAAATAAAGCCGAGCCGACCGCCAATTGTTTGCTTTTCAGTTACTTATTCACTTGTGACAGCTTGACTGAAGTTAAGCTTAATTTAGTTTTAAAACATGTCAATAAAAAACAAAACAGGTATGCATTCCTCAAAATGGCAAGATTTTTTAATAGTATAACCCCAAACATTAATTTTGCACATGCATGGATGTACTATTGTTTTTTTTTTTAATTTAGGCAATCTTTTGTTCTGGCTTTTGTTTCTGTCTTCAGAACTTATTCATAGTTAATTTTTGGGATTATATGGAAATCTTACCCTCAAAATTCCCAACCACATTTCAGACCCAAGAACTGTTTTTAAGATTTTGCTTCTATGAAATGGCAATGTAGTTTATAGCTTGCAAATCATCCCAGGCACTCTGGATACCAGAAGTTCTCTTACAGCAGGCCTTTTGCCCTGAGGCTCTTTCTTGTGGCAAAAATGTAAGAGTCAAAAGAGGCATGTACCGGTAATATCATATAGTTTATGAGAGATGAGAGGCACCCATGCAGGGTACATACCAACTTGTTTGGACCAATGATCGTAGGGTGTTTTTTTGCTTAGCTTTCAAAGTCATTAAAAATTCAATTTTTCTTGGCAAACATTCTGCACAAAACAGCTTTTCGGGCTCTAAAGTTTTCTGCACCTTTGAGAAACACATCAGCAGAATGCTAGTTAACATGTTTTTGCCTCTAGTCAGCATATAGTTTAAGAGCCGGTCTGTTTGCTTGAAAACAGTGGAGTAGAATGTTTGAATGAGTAAATGATGTGATTAATATGGCTTTGAACTGTCAGGATTTCAGAATGGTAATCATTGCAAGTCATTGGGTTGATACAATAAAAAAAAACATTCTAGGATATAATCAGCTGTGAAACATTCTTTCGTGCTACAATGAGAAGTCTTTGAGCTGAGGCTGGGGAGAGGAAAAAGTGAAGTGTACAAGAAATGTTCCCTGTGTACCCCCTTTTCATTTTATATTTTCTACATTTCAGTTTTGTACTGAAAAAGGCCTCTACGAAGGAGGGAGATGTTGATGAATTTTAACAATCATGGCTCAGGTCTAGTTGATTTTTTTGTCTGATGAGGAAATTCTGTCACTTGTCCAACAGAGAAGGAATAGCTCCTGATTTCTTTTTTTATTTGGGGGCCATCCTTGTTTAAGTATGACACATTAAGCTTCTTTGTGATGTTTTATTAACATTTTAGTTTTTAACACCAGGCCAGGCCTTTCTCTTGCAGTCCAGTCTGGCTTTGTTAAATGTGTCAGGAGCATAAGATTCCCACTGACATGGCCTTAGGGGTTGTAAGGGCTTACAAGCATCCCCGGGCAAGCATCCCTGCCACATCAGACAGGGAAGCTTTGATTTAAATCAGGCAATCAAGTGACCAACCTTTCTACCTGTAAACAATGGCTAGATTTAGGAAGCCCAGCCCAGCTTCTAAAGTTGACCAAAGCTATATATTATTTTAACTTTAGAAGGGTTTCCTCGTCAATTAATCCTCAGGGTTACAATTTGAATATGTATACTTCATGTGCAATATCCAGGTAGGGATTGACAGGAAGTGTGTATAAAGTCGGCAGATTTGGAATTTAAGATTTTGGGAGTTAAATGATAATTTTTAAATTGGGGGACGAGTAGCGTTGGCTCATGACTTGTTTATTTGCTGCTTTCAGAATACTATCACATTCCCTGGTCACCATTTAGGGCGGATGTAGCTTCATTTGGAAATGGAGTAAATGACTTTAGTCTTCAATTTTGCTGTTTTATTTGATTTATTTGGTAACAAAATACACTAATCACACTGCTGTCATTTCCAACATAAATTGTACATGTTTTCCTCAGAAACAATAAACTGTGACAAACACCTCTAACAAATATGGTAAAATACTTTGACTTGTCTTCACTTTTGTTTTCTTTTTTTTTTTTTTAGAAAATGTTAACTTGGTGGGAGATATATTCCCGGAAACGAGTAAATAAAAAGCACTTGATTTAACATATTTTGCAGTTGTCAGTGTTTTGACTGGATCAGCAAACCATCTGATCTCTGAATAAAAGATCAAGTAAAAGTGTTTTATTGAGGGGAAGACGGTAAATTACTTTAAAATGCCAACAAAACGGTGATACCTGCGCAAGAGCAACGGTAAAAGCATCGACGGTTAAATCGAAAAAAATATTACCACAAAAACTTCGTGCTATTTTGTTGCTTGCGGGCGTGATCGTGGGAAAAGAAGCCGAAAATACTATAATATAAGAAACCAAAAGTCTTAGCTGAGACGGTAAATTTACTCCTTTCCTTTGAAAAATCATGCTTCTTTGAAAAAAAAACATGTTTCGTAAGCTGCGGCGTTTCGAATTTTTACCTTCATTGCCTGTGTATCATTTTTCTTGAAACAGCAAGGTAAAGAAAAACTTTACAGGTCGATAAATGGTTCCACTTCGCTCCTCAGACATCCCTCCTTCGCCGCCATTTTGTTTGTTTTCCTCTTGGTTTGCAATCTCGTACCCAGATCTTCTCACTCTTTTCCTTGTCCGCCATTTTGAATACATCACCAAAAATAGTGGAGATTTTGATCACGTGATCTGCTGTGTGCCAGGGTCTTCTCCCGAAGCGCCGCCATATTGAAAACCGAGAAGACCCTGGGAACGAGGTTGTCTCAAACCCCACGGAATCAACGAACGGTTTTCATTCAACTAATTTACATTTGTTTTTCACGTCACCAAATTTCCACCAATAGTGTAGCCCCACCGCTTACTATATAAAACCACACACTACCCACAATTCCTTGATTCGCTCCGACGAAGGGCTAGCGCTCGAAACGTCAGCTATTTGAATCTTTTTACGGTGGTCAATTTACCTTATCGACTCAGTCGATAAAACTAAATTCTCGTGTTTCATCCCCCCACCGACGCAGCACCACAGTTTCTCTAGAAACTAACCCCATTCGTTCGTAAACAGACCCTGAAATGTCCGTGGTTGATTTTGCCGTCAAACCTCTACCAGGCTTCATTTCACTTGCTATGTGATAAAAATCGGTCAATTCTCAACTTTTTTCCGGCCGTTGAAAAGCGTAAAGTTGCTTTTATGCGCCGCAGATTAATAAGCGAAGCGAAAGCGTCCTTCTCCGATCGGCAGCAAACTCTAATGACAACGAGGCCAAAGTAGATACCAGTTCCCGCCCGTGAATTTGCCCCTGAAAAACACAAAAGAATCTTCGGGGGGGGGGGGGGGGGGGGGGGGGGTGGGGGGGGGGGGGGCTAATCGGATGAACAAGCATGAGAAAAAATCTCGATTTTTTCCGCTAGGAAATTGCACAGGAAACCCAACACATGATACAGGACATTCAACACGAAATTAGGATCGCGTTCGCAGACGAACGCAATAAAATGGTCCGTCCCTAAGGAGTGCTTGAAGCGGGCTGTGGAATGTAAATGTGGACTGGACTGTGCATATTGATAGATTCCAGATTGTATATTGTGGCTTGCTAATATAAAACTCTAAAGTGAAAACCGGGTGGAAACTGAGGCCAAACGAGCCAGTTTCGAAGCCCATCGGGCTCCTTGTTCCGCTTAGACTGACGACGCGCTAAGCATGCTGGATACTATTGTGACGTTTCAAGATGGCGCAGATTTGGTACCGACACTTTTCTCGATTCGTTCCGCCTAGCCGACAAGATTAGGAAGCGTCTCCTTCGTCGACGCAATTATGACAGAGGTCATTTTCGATTCAAAGCTCCTTAGTGGTACCAAACCACGAATTTTAACCCCTAAAAGGGATCAGAATAACTGTGACAGAGGTCATTTACGATTCAAAGCTCCTTAGTGGTACCAACCCACGAATTTTAACCCCTAAAAGGGATCAGAATAACTGTGACAGAGGTCATTTTCGATTCAAAGCCCCTTAGTCAGGTACCAAACCACGAATTTTAACCCGTAAAAGGTATAAGAATAACTGTGACAGAGGTCATTTTCGATTCAAAGCCCCTTAGTTAGGTACCAAACCACGAATTTTAACCCGTAAAAGGTATAAGAATAACTGTGACAGAGGTCATTTTCGATTCAAAGCCCCTTAGTCAGGTACCAAACCACGAATTTTAACCCGTAAAAGGTATAAGAATAACTGTGACAGAGGTCATTTTCGATTCAAAGCCCCTTAGTTAGGTACCAAACCACGAATTTTAACCCGTAAAAGGTATAAGAATAACTGTGACAGAGGTCATTTTCGATTCAAAGTCCCTTAGTGCTACCAAACCACGAATTTTAACCCGTAAAAGGTATAAGAATAACTGTGACAGAGGTCATTTTCGATTCAAAGCCCGTTAGTGGTACCAACCCACGAATTTTAACCCCTAAAAGCATAGTTAATGCTAAAAGGTATAAGAATAACTATGACAGAGGTCATTTTTTATTCAAAGCCCCTTAGTGGTACCAAACCACGAATTTTAACCCCTAAAAGGTAGGACGACCACACCGTCAGTTTTATATGGGTGTCTCCCCGGGAAAGATACCCGCGATCCCAACAAAGATTGACAAGAAATATTATTAAGCCCTTACACTGCATTATTATAATGTGATTATAAGTTCCCAACATAAATCCCACATTTAGTTAATAAATTCATAGTTAATAGAACAAACGGGTTATGAAGCTCAATAAATTTCAAAAAGAGTGTACAAAGCTGCTTTGTTTTATGTTGAACGAACCGTGACCCTGCACATTGTTTTGTTTAAAGTGCCCCTATGATCAAATTTTTGATTTTCATTTTTTTACATTTTCGTGTACTATTAGACTTTCTTACTCATCTTGCCAAATTTCAATCCATTACGAACTTGACATTCGCAACCAAGCCTTGGAACAAGGTTGATTAATGGCGGCCGTAAATTCTCAGAAATAAATGTTAAAACTAGTAGTAATCATAGATTATAGTGCGTCTCCTTATCCCGTGGCACCTCGTCTTGACCTAGTACCTCAGTTTCATGAATTAATTCAGCCACTGTTTAAAAGGGCTATGTAGCGAGATATGTCACGCAGGCCAAAACGTACGCCAAAACGTACGCAGATTTGGTACCGACACTTTTCTCGATTCGTTCCGCCTAGCCGACAAGATTAGGACGTCGGGCCGACATCAAACAAATTCACGCTATCGCCGAGGAATCAGGCAAAATCCTGCCGTGCTGTGTACTCCGAAAGGTCTCAGATTTTTCCGACATGTAAATAGTATATTTGTCTTGATTTCATTTCGGTTATTTCTCCGATTCTGAAATCATACGCCTCAGTACATGTACTAATACCGGAACCGGAAATGAGAAATTTCTGAGAAAGCCTGAAAAAGTGCTCCCGTGATAAACTTCTTGGACACCGCGTTAATGAAGCATGAAATCGACGATTAAGTCACGCAACATTCAACGTGAATTTCGCAGGATTTTTCGGATAAAATTACAACTACCAGTTGCAAGTAAGACACAAGACTGTTGAATATAATTCCTTTATTAGCTGGACAAATTTTAGTCACAAAACTGCGAAATCTTTAGTCGCAAATGCACCCGATACAGGCGCAATTTCGAGCACTGTAAAGTTAATCTCCGTTCGCCTGGCGCGGCCAGTCAGTGAATTTATTGCTACAAGACATACAGCGAATTGCACCGTGCCGTAGAACATCGCGAAGAACGACGTCGGTATTTAGGAGAAAGCTTCCCAAATCAGGCAGAGAACCACAACAAAATCAAGATAGAACATTCAAAACATACTAGAACGGTAGCGAGGAAAATCCGATAACTTCTTGCTTGATTCCAAAGAGACCCAACAACTTACTTGGCCCGAAGAAGAACCTTCGTCTAATTTTTACACTGCGTACTTTAAGTAGGAATTGAAATATTGAGCCGTACGATTCCAAAATCGGGAAAATATCCGAAACTGAATCAAGACAAAGAGATTATTCACATGTGACAAATTTGGAACCCCAGCTCCCCAGGATCATGCCTGATTTCCACGCGCTGGGAATGCTGGATACTATTGTGACGTTTCAAGATGGCGCAGATTTGGTACCGACACTTTTCTTGATTCGTTCCGCCTAGACGACGCGCTAAGCATGCTGGATACTATTGTGACGTTTCAAGATGGCGCAGATTTGGTACCAACACTTTTCTCGATTCGTTCCGCCTAGCCGACAAGATTAGGAAGCGTCTCCTTCGTCGACGCAATAAAATGACTTCTGATGTTCGTAATGGATTGAAATTTGGCAAGATGAGTAAGAAAGTCTAATAGTACACGAAAATGTAAAAAAATGAAAATCAAAAATTTGATCATAGGGGCACTTTAACGTGTTAGCCCAAATTTTTCTACTGGTCAGTTGCTCATATGCAATTCCAATACCTTTTGTGTTTTGTGCAGGGTCAAGGCAAACGAACAAAAGAAATGGAGAACAAAAACATATAACAAAGGACTGACTGAGTTTCATAACCAGTTTATTCTATTACATTGTAACTATGATAAATTCAAGTAACCTTATTTAAGTAAGTAAGTAGGTAAGTAACCTTTATTAAAGCTAGAAAGCTTGTGGGGTCGTGCACTATAATTAGCTTTCAATTTAAAGAATATTCACCACGATTACGCTACGAAACTCAGTACAGTTACCACGTTATTGCATGTGGAGTTTCTTATGATGGTTATTAATAAAGACACCCGCAAATCCCAGCAAAAAATTAACAAAAAAATCACGAAACCCTTACTGCATCTTTATGTGACTGCAAAGCTGTTGGGAATTCTATCAACCAAAAATGGGTTGACCCGCTAAATTTCTGCGTTAATTTTACTATAGATAGAAGACTGTATGTTACGTTTACTTTACCAAAATAAGAAAACTAAATGCTAGTGCAATTTTAATTAACATAACACAATACTTCGAAGCTTCTCTATTTCAGAGATGTTAGTCTCTGAGTTTATCCTAACAATCTCACCTATCATATAAAAAATAGTAAGCGAAAATACAAAACAAAACAAAACATCCAAACACCCCAGGGCATCCCATAATGAACATTGAAATTTATTGTTAACAAAGGAATATGTTAATTTAAATGGTCTTTATGGGATTCCCTGGGGGCAAAATCAATATGGCTGCCGTATCTGCGAAACGGAGTATGTGCTCAACAGAATGTTTCTACAGTTTCACCTGTATGATCTCTACAACGCGCTGACGCGCTGTTGTTTTCAATCAAGTGCATTCCACCTCTTGAGCATAACGGGGGCCTGTTTGTTACTGATTACACTATGTCAGCTAAACACTGGCTAAAGTAAACAGTAAATCTGCCGCATGGAGTAATTTTGCGTTGTATTTTTCCCCTTATTGTTATTTATTCAAACTGTTGTTTTGTGTTATGTTTTCGCTTACCGTCTTTTATATATTAGCTAAAATTGTTAGGATAAGCTGAGACGTAAGTATCGATGGCGCCTTTTATTTCTTAGGCTTTTTGTTCGTAAAACGTTTCTACTTCGTCTGGTGTAAAATAACGCGATCCTGCCAGGAATGTTTTGGCGAAGGTGCTCCCATAACTGTGTCCACTCGGTGGACTGTAGGTGTTACCAAGGTTTGCTTGAGAATAACTGTTGGATGCCGCGTCGCTGGACACGGAAATGTCAAATCCTCCTCCAAATGTGGGTCCTTTCCATGGATCAATGAATATGGAACGCGTTTTAGGATCTCTTCCTGATTGTGGTAGTTTGACAGGTTCCCGTCCTGGTTTGTTCACCAAAGAGAACAAAAACGCTTTTGAATCGTATTGCCATTCAAAACTGGGACCTGTTGGGAAGACAGGAAACGAAACACATATAACATTGTCCTGATGCTCAGTTACAATACGAATTCAGCCGCCATGAACACTTCTTGTGGGATGCGAGGTTAGATACTTATTAACTAATCTAATTTTTAGTAATTGTGTAAAGCTTCTTTAATTCCGCCATTCTATATTTACTTAATTTCTCCGTGCCATAAGGCACATAAAGCTTCAAAGTCTTTAAAGTTTTCCTTCCATCCACTTCGTTAACTAATTTAAGTAGTACCTAGAATAAGTAGAATTAATGGTTAATTTTTTAAAGGATGAAAAAGGTCAAAAGGAGCCGTATATTTGTTTTGAATTGGCGTTTTTTTTAAAATTCAAATTCTTAAAACATAACTTTTGTCATTTTAGATCTCACCATAGACCATAAAATATGCAGAGTCGGTTTAATAAATCTCCTTAGCTTGTACTACTTCCATGAGAGTGGTGGGGGATGTATAAAAAATATCAAGATTCACTCATGACTTTATCAATGAAGAATAATGAAATTTGCATGTCATGAGTGCCGGAAACTGTATAAAAAACAGTCAAGGATTTGAACAAGGGACTACCACGTTCAGGTGACAAATCCAGCTGGTGTTCAGACTAGAGGCAGCCTTGAAACCGGGGCCTCGAGCTCGGATTACAAGTCAGCGACTCTAACCACTCGACCACGCTCCCTCTATTCTTCAGATTTCAAATTCGCTGGTATAGTGAATGAGGTTTCCAAACTGGCTAACGTTTGTTAATTCTTGTTGTTTTTTTTTTTTTGCAGGAGATACTCAGCAACAAAATCCGTGACATGGAAACGAAAATACAAGTAAGGATGAAATACAATATTACCTACAACATTAATTTCTCCCTTCCAGAGTAAAACAGCTCGAGGCCATTTTTTGTTAACATACCAGTAGTTAGGAGTGAAGTCGTAAAAGGTGGCGCGCGAGGAAAACTATTCTTGGCACTATTAAATGACTCTCAAATTGTGAACTGGATATCACACGATCAAGTGAGCACAGTAAGAGGGATTTTGAGTTCAAAGCAAGAATGAAAAATCTAATCACGACGCCATTATTTCAAACTTGTGACCACCTTTCGAAACTCTGAAGATGGTTTATCCCCTTTATCTTTTTTGTCCAGCATCTAATTCTTGAAGTGATGAAAAATTGATGTACATTATGTACTTATACATCTACTGTAGATTCCAGATCAGTTATATTTTACTTTTAGTCTGTGGATGTAAAAGGAAGTTCTATAAATTGTGAATTATACGTGTCTATTAACGAAAAAAAAACTTGATACTTTGCTTAACAGATAGCAACAATAAAATTATGACACATTTAACTTCGAATGCTGTTTTTAATACTTACCTTTGCATCTTTCTGAGTTTTTAACATATTTTACATAGAGATGTCAACGCAAATGAAAGACGATCCGTAAAGTATAACAAGACTGAGTTTTGCTTTTTACTTCTTTAACGTTGAATGCAGGAACTCACAAAACGAGTGAGTAGCGCTAATGTGCATTGTGAGGACAAGAGCACTGGCTGGAATGATAAAGCAGATGGGCAAATAGCGTACTTAGACAGACACAATGTTGAGTGTCCATATCCTTATTTCTTGAGCAGATTCAAACTCGATAGGGGGGGTGAGAAAGTGCGTTATTCTTACAAATGCTGCAAGTTCATTCTTTAAACGGACAAGACAATTAATGCAGTTGTTAGATTGTCAATCAAAGTAGTAAAAACAAAAATAGATCGCCTTTGTTAACGAGGGTATAAAACATTAAAGGGGCAATCGTCAAGGGGATTTTGTTCTTTCAGTTTTGTCAAAACTCTACGAAATATTTGACCCTTTGCTCTTACAATGCTCTGAGACTGAGACGGAGAGAAAACTATCAAATGTCTCCGTGAAGAGAGAACAAATCAAAGACAGGCTTTGATAGTTTCATTGTACTAGTAAAGCCTAAGGGTGGCAAAACTGGTTAAATACTTTAAGATTTCCGTTGATATAAATGTGTGTTTTTGGCTTTTTTGACGCTCAAAATAGGTGACATTGCCCATTTAATACAATTTGTGGTTTTCAAAATGTTGGTCCAGTCTTAGAGTAGAGTTTTATCAAGAAGAGTAAGGAGACACTGGCGTATTTTTATGTTTTAGTTTAAACCTAGTTCAGTTTAGACAGTCTAAACATCACTTGGCAAACAGTTACTAGACAATTTTCTGCTTGGCCAATCACGTCTGGAGCTGAAGAATCAGCTCTTCCCCAGAGCCCTCGTTTCGTTTTGTCAGCGGTTGAAGTAAGTACAAAAAAAATCGCGGAGTTCTGGGGACAAGAATGGTTCAAACTTCTCAAACTAACTCGCTTTCATTTTGTTGTTGCTGTTGTTGTTAAATTTGAGGTGGTTTTAACCTAACCAAGGCCATGGCTATACACACCGAATTGATTTGAGGTTAAAGTTTCTGATTATCGCCCGAGGACGGGGGGTGGGGGGTGACTCCCATATAAAAATGATGAGGGTGCTCGTCGTACCTTTTAGGGGTCACAATTTGTAGATTGGTACCGCTTAGGGTGCTACAATCTAAAATGACCGCCGCTACAATTATTGCGGTACCTTTTTGGGTATTGAGCCGAAAAAATATGACAGAATATGACATGTTTTGTTTTAGAATTGGTTCCACTTAGGGGTAAAAATTCATTTGAGCCACGCCAATCAAACGACATTCTGGTACCTTTAAGGGTGTTTATCGAAAATTTCCGACGAGCACCACCGTCTCGCAGACAATACATTGCGTGACTGTTCATGTCTTGTTTTACAGTTCATTGGGTGATTCGCCCCAATCCTCCTAGTTCCTCTACAGATCGCTTGTGACTGTAGATTATTAAATTAAACACACAAAGCTAATATTTAATAGACGTAGTCAAATTAAATGCGATTTATTCAACGAATAGATTTCCAAACTTAAGGCGATTTATGTAACTAAGGGTACACTTCTTTTTCAAGTTATTCGAAACTGTACCATATTTTCCTTATTGGTAAAATAAAAATTACAACTGCAAGATCTGTTGAGACATTGTTTAAAAGTTTGATATTGGGGCTTAACCGGAGCTCTGTTTTCTCAGTTCTCTGCCCAATAAATGGGGTTCTGTTCTCGTGTACGTCAGCACTACGGTATAATAACGATAAAAAATACTACGTTGTGTAAAACCTCATAAGGTGTCCAAGGTCCGTTTGAGAGATGTTAACGAGTGTTAACCGTGGTATGCAATGATCACCTCCCTTACCCATGGGGACGGCGTTGGAGGGAGGGGAGGGTAGGGAGATGACACAGGGGGGTGGGGGGGGGGGGGGGTCCGTAGAGCAAAACGCCCAGGAGAGGGGAGGGTCTGAAGGTTGTTTCGTATTCAGGGGTTAGCTCATTGGAGCCTTGGAGTTGGAAAGCCGGGCGAAAAATGAAATTTTCCACCCTAAGTGCGTCTTTAAAGGGGCTATTGTCGCGAGGTGTCACGCAAGCTACAATCTTGAAAAACGTCCGGTGGCTGTTTTTCAAGTTTACGCCATCATCGTCGAATCCATTTAATCCTGCAGTGCTGTGTTCACCAAATGGTCTCAGATTTTTCACATATGTAAATAATCTATTTGTCTTGATTTTCGCCTGGTTATCTAGTGGATTTCCACTGTCACTAATTTTTACCTGCGTTTTACGTGCGTAAATACAAGTAAAGACGATGTACGAACAGCTTTAGCAGGGGCGGATCCAGGATTTTTCTTAGGAGGGGGTGCACCTCTAAGGAATGACGTAACTGAAGGGTGACGTAAACAAATTTTAAAAGCGAACAACGCAGACAAGGTCATCTCAGGGGGGGGGGGGGGGGGGGTGCGCACCCCCTGCACCCCCCCCCTAGATCCGCCCCTGTTTAGGGACTGTGTCCGGACTGAAATATCATGTATGTGTTCATGTTCATCAGTGATTATGGTCGTGAGCTTGCTTAAGCTTACTTTAAGGTTAAGATCTCAAATAGGAAGAATTAAACACGAAAAACGAGATGAACGTAAAGAAATATGATGTACTGTAATACACTACCATCCGTGTAATCTTGCTCTTTTTCTCCAAACTACTGCTTCTGTTTTGCTCTTTTTAACAAATAGATTCCATTTGGCCGTGTGTCTGTTCAGTTATAGATCACAGATGACGTCAAAATGTGGTAAGAACAAAAAAGTGGCACACGAGCCGCAGGCGAGTGTGTCACTGATGTTCTTGCCACATTCTGACGTCTTCTGTGATCTAAAACTGAACAGACACACGGCCAAAATGGAATCTATTTGTTTCATACAATGAACAGAAAATTAAAAAGAGTAAAATTACGAACTTGCCTCGTAGCGCTCGACTGTTCAGCCTGACTGTTCGACGATTTGTTCCAGTTTAGGTATTTTTCAAGTCGCCAAGAACACTTTTCGTCTTGGTTTTTTTTTTCTTGCTCGTAAATAGCTCCTTCTAAACATTTTTCGAGGTTTTCACTTGCTCAATCCAGAATAATCTCGCAAACATTTTCAAAATTGTGCGCCATGTTGGACAAAACAAAGCAAACAATTTTTCTATGACGTCAGCCGTGCGTCTGTACTCTGATGGATCATAGGCAACGACCAATCACAGAGCGCGTAGTATTCAGTTCATTGTATAAAGAACCATCCAATTTAAAGGGGCTATATTGCGAGGATGGCGGGTGAGTACTGGGTACTAATAACTTGTAAAACGTCCGGTGGCTTTTTATCAAGTTGGCGGCCATAGACCAATATCACGCTAGCATGGCACAAAAATATATTTGGTTTATTGGGGAAAACAGCCCAGCATCAAATTCAGCATATCGATATCAGTAAAACTACAAAGTTTTGTAAAGATTGCTAGAAAACTGACGAAGATATGAAATTTTGAAACTGATCATTTTTACAAAGAAATGTATGGTGGAAGGGCATAGATTGCCCTTCCAGCCTCGTTTTCGTGTTTTTCCCATACATTTCTTTGTAAAAATTAGGCCAGAGTACTAAATTTCAAAAGCTCATATCTCCGTCAGTATACGAGCAATCTTTACGAAACTTTACAGTTTTACTAATATTGATGTGCTGATTTTGATACTGGACTCTTTCCCCCATTAAATTAAATATATTTTCATGCCATGCTAGCGTGATATTGGTGTATTACTGTCGAATTCGCTGCAATCCGTTCCATCCCGTCGTATTGCGTGGAAGGATAGATCTCAAGTTTACAAATTAGAGTATTTACTAGGCTAGATTTTTGGTAACTTATTTCTGCGATTTGTTAGTCGTACCTTCGAAAAATTCGATGTCTTCCAGTAGTGGTGGAAGTTGGGGAGGAATTTAAAAGCGAAATCGATCGTGTGTTTGTTTACCTCGCGTGGTTCGACGCGAGTGCAAGCTTGCCGCTTGCCGCTTGCCGCGATCCGGGAGGGAACAATAGAAATTTGACATGTGTGACGTGAGGTGACGTCACATGACAGGAACTCATTGCGCAGACTCACCTTGCGACATAGCCCCTTTTTAAATTATTTGGTGGCATTTGGCGACAAAACTAAATAGGAGTTAATTAGCATATAATCATCATACCTTGCAACATTCACAACACGCTCGTTTATAGCTGTACACATGTATTAAGGACCATTAAGGTGGTTCGACTGGGTTTTTTTTTTAATCACTTTAAGGGCGCGAAATAAAGTTAAAATTATAGGGGACTTTTGCATTCGTCTTCCAAAGTTTCATTGCCGTATTATTTGTTGACAGCTGGTTTATTTCAGGACTTATCTTTTGTCTACATTCTACATATTTGTGCGCTTTTGAAACAACACGTTTGCCATGCCTGCATGCTCCAAAGCGATCGTGAAAATTCTTTTCATAGTACAATGACTACAATGGCAATTAACATAAGGCTGCGGTCATGCACATGTAACACGTTTAAAATTTATTCAAAAGTGCACAAATATGTAGAATGTAGACAAAAGAGAAAGTCCTGAAATAAACCAGCTGTCAACAAATAATACGGCAATGAAACTTTGGAAGACGAATGCAAAAGTCACATGTACTTTTAATTGTATTTAGCGCCTTTAAAATGATTCAATGCACTTGGAATTTGCAGAGATAGTGCATTACATGTACAACTTTAGATCCAAAGATTTTAAAAAAATTTCATCGACTAGTTTTTAAATAAACGCTTCCCTAACAAAAGTGTTACTTCTGTGAGTAGAATGAGCATATCTAAGACATTGCTGCCGATCACATCAACTGAAATCTAGTGAAGCAAACAGGATGAAACCTTCAAGGAATGTAGTTTTATGGCACATGAATAATATATGGTGAAAATATTGTTTCAATTTGTCAGGAAAACGCTGGCATCGACGAAATAACGGCAAGTAATGCGAATTTTTAAATTTTTGATGGAAAATATTCAACTCAATTTTATTCGAAAACGCTCTCATAGAATTTTTTCAAACTTGGCAGTCTTGAAGACATACATCTAGACTATAAGAGGCATACAGTCGTTTTAAAAGTTTAGGTCTAGATGTTGAGAAAATTACTAATATGCAAAAACCATGACGTCATCAGTTCGTTGTTATGGTAACACCGATGTCAATCAAGTCTACTTTTTTGGAAAGTTCATTTCATCTCTAGTTTACAGTGTATGTGTGAAGCAGCTTACCTGACCGAGCTCAGACAGTGAAGTATCAGCCGTTCAAAGTTGGGGTGTTATGTCGCCAAAAAACCCAGTCGAGCCACCTTAATCATGTCTGATTGAGAGAAATCATTTGCATCAGTTTCTTGGTGTCATTTTGAGGCAATTCGAGGCTGATTCATCTAGCGAATTTCAAATGGTTACTTCACATGGTCAATTCATTCCTATTCACTTGTTTTTGGGGTTTTTGCTTTTTGCTTTGGATATGACAACGCTATTACAATTAGATGATTTCGATGATTTCGGCGGACGGTGTCTCTTAAATTTAAGCTGATCACTGACAAAGTTTTACTGACTAGTGAGAAATGCTGCCATCATCTGAGATTGTGTTAAATATAAAGTGAAATTTCCGATTAACAAAAAACTATAAAAATTAACATTACCACTAAAAAAGGTACAGTCAAACCCCATTTATATGAACACCGAAGTGGCCATGGAAACTGTCCCTATACGTATTAAAGGGGCACTGTCCTGCCGAAATAACAAACATTTTGCCTACTTAATGTCCATGTTATATCACCAAATACCACCAAATATACAACTAAATTTAATAAATTTAAAATTGCTGTCTTTTTTTGTTATCCTACTAATCTGCCAATTTTTATAAAAATTTACCGTGTGGAACGAGCGCAATAAACGTTTTAACTACCGTTAAAACCTCTATATTTTCATGACGTCGTCAAACGCGCGCTTGCGCCATTTTCGTGCCCATGCCTCGCGCGCCAAACAATTGTATGGAGCCACCTTAACAGGCTTCTGCTCATAATCATGAAAACACGATATTTCAGCCAGGACAGTGTCCCTTGAACGGGGTGTCCGTGTTAAGCATTGTTTCTAGAGAAAATACGGTAAATAACCGCATCTAACCCCACAAAGACACTAACAAACTGTAGTGAACGGTCACTTAGGAATTTCATCCAAGTACTTAAAAGTAAAAAAAAATAATGCTAACATGTGTAAGAAAAGACAACATGTAATTAGCCCATAAATCAAGAACGGTTTTGGTAATAATCCTTATTTCTCTCATTTTAATACGGCTAAAACTGTCAATCAACATTTCCTAGGGGGCTTGAAAGAGATCGCCAGAGACGCGATATTTTTTTTATTTCTTTTCAATTTTTATCTTTATGCTTGAAATTTGGGGAGCTAAAGCCCCCCCAGCCCCCCCCCCCCCCCCCCCCCCCCGGCTCCACCGTCCCTATGTCTCGTTACATAACTGTGTCCAATCGTTACTTCAATAGAGTTAAAATGAAGCGGTTACTTTCGATGAAGTGCGGATCCGCTATTTGGAATATATACCCCAAAAGAATGTCACACAGGCAAAAACGTCGGGCCGACATCGAATAAATTTACGCTATCACCCTGGAATCGTGTAAAATCCTTCAATTCTGCCGTGCTGTGTACTCCAAAAGGTCTCGTATATTTCCCACATATAAATACACTAGAGGCTCGGTAACTCGAACTCTGAAGGGAAACTTAAAACAGTTCGAGTTAGCAGGGTTCGAGCCCCGGGGGGGGGGGGGGGGGGGGGGGGGGGGGCGGTACTCAACAAAGTTTTGTACGGGGATGCTCCGCCCCGAGGTCCAAACCCTTACCCTTTCATATACCGTTTTTGACAGAAAAGGTACCCCTTTCATTGAAAATGGTACCCCTTTCATATACCTTTCGTTGAAAATGGTACCCCTTTCATATAGCCTTTGCGTGCGTCTGTTTGATATATTTTGAAAGGTCCTATTTACAATACTTAAATTGCAGTTTTCCCTACCTTTTTTATGCTTCAACTCGTGTTTTCGCTACCATTTCCTATTCTTCGTGAAATTCCTACCCTTTCACATACTTCAACTCGTGAAATTCCGACCCTTTCACATACTTCAACTCGTGAAATTCCGACCCTTTCATATACCTCCAGCCTAAAAAAGGTACCCCTTTCGGGCGGAGCATCCCCGTATAGCCCATTATAGGGAGTACCCCCCCCCCCCCCCCCGGGGGTTCGAGTTATCGGGGTCGATTAAATATTCAATTTGCCATGTTAATAATTGATAATTTACTGATTTTTCAGCACTTCAGTATACAGTAGTGAGTACAGTGCAAATTAAACTTATCTAGTCAGTAGTCTATTTGTCTTGATTTCTTTTTTTGGTTATTTCCCCGGCCGATATATCACACGCCTCACTTGACGTGTCAGTATCTCAAATGTCCGGAAGTTGCAAACGTTCATCAGATGAGCATAAGGTGCTGGAATCAACCCAAAAGCTGTCATATTTTTCTCGCTTCTAGGAAAGTAGTGTGCTTTCAATACTCTATAAACGGAATGTAATAACCGGCCGGTCATAAATTATTGCTACAGGACGCACTGTTTAGACCTACAATAGCTACAGCGAATCGCTCTTGGGTTTCTTATTCGCCGTGTCCCTTTTTGCTGCTTGTATATAGTTGCTATGGTGATAACCCCTGCTCCTTTGATTTTATGTAAACGAGGCTTGTTAACCAAACATACTCGACAAAGAGCGAGTAATATACATGTACTTGGCAACATGGGAGGTAACAAACGGCAGAATTCCATAATATTAGCTTCTCAATCTTGACTTTGAGAATGCGAGCGATCATTTAGATAAGAACATGCCAGACACGGAGAATCCACGTTCATATATTCGGCCGGTCGCGGTACCCATTCCTTCACACCAAGGGCAGAAAATCACTGCTCGAAATGCCAAAATTTACACTTGCGAAGTTCCAACAAGGAAAGAAGTGGCGAGGGAGAATTATGAACGGCGAAGACATCAAATGAGCAAATGTGGTTATCGTTCGGTCATTTACAAGCCGTATCAACCGGTCGGGGAGGTGTTCCTAGATGATAAGAAGCTGATTTTGAGCGCTTTGGGCCAGGAGCAAGCGGAACAAGACAATCAGGTGCGACATTTTGTGATATTGTGCAATTTAACGTTCAACATGAAATTTATTGGTCGCTTGAGATTTCAAGTGATCGTTGTGCTTCAGCAAATCATTGGCAAATGACTCTCCAAGATAACGTTTTATCGAGTTGTGAACAAGTTTACGCACGCTTAATTAAAATGTACGTTGCAAAGTAAACGAAGCATGCATCGTGAATAAATTTGCTAATGATTTGTCATTTGCTTGTGACGTTATATTTGTGTAAGTTCTTCCATGTCACGGACACTGGGATGTTTGGTTAGTAAAAATCTATAACATTTTAATTAAAGATTATTCTTCCAGTACTGGCATGAGGCAATTAACAGGTCGCGCGCGACGTCGCCGTTTAATAGCGAAAAACATTTCATACTGTTGCAAATTTCGTTCTGACAAAAGGAAAAATGACAGAATTCCAAGAAAGTCATTAATTTTTAACAAGCCACGGCAAAGTATTAAATTTATGCCTGCGTCAATCTAATGCGAGCTCTATGACATGAAAATCATTAAAACTTAATCTTTAGTCTGTTACTTAATTATACATAATTAATGTCCGCAGACGATTTAATATCGAGTTTGATTTGTATAACAGCTAGTGTTTGTCATTTTATTAAGTGTTTATTTAACATAAAAAAAAACCTTGATATTTGACATATTAAATTTTATATTGCTAGAATACCAAAGTCGCTTGCTCTTAAGAACTACAAAGTCCCCAACTCTCAGACTTTTAAGTTGACTTTTAAGTTACATGTAACTTTTTATATTCCATAACCTCCAACCGACTACAGCCATTTTTTTACATATACAGTAAAACATGTTTTGTAAATATATTTATACAAATCGCACTGAAGAAAATAATATACAGGGGGTGACAACTCTAACAAACGCTGTTTGAGCAATACTGTGTGGAACTGAAAATTGTCCCGAAAATTTGGAATATCTTCCCGATTTTTTCAGAGACATTCTCGCAAAAATTTCAAACTTCCCGAAATTTTAACAACATTATTTCATGTTTCCCCGAAAAGTTTTCGAGTCTCCCGATTCCCGGCAAAATCTTCAGATTCCTGGAAGAATTTTGTTTTTCTCCCAAAACAGGCCTTCTTAGAGTTGTCACCCCCCGTATAATATCTCACTCATCCGACTTTAATTATCTCACCGTAACTACTGACTTATAATTATAATTAATTTGATTACATGTAACTTATTTACTTTGGGAGCTTGAGGTAAGGAGATTATTGGAGAGGCCGGTGCTTAAAATTTAGAGAGACAGTGCTTATTTCTTTTTCAACAAAAACATGCCAGTGTGAAAAAGCACTAGTTTACAAAAAATAACAGAAAATGTACATGTACAATTTGCATAGTGAAAACAACGGTTGACATTAAGTCAGAACAACGGTGAACAATGGTTTGCATAGTCAGACGCTTATTAGAAAGGGGGCATTTATTAACAAAATGACATTCAAAGTGGGTGCTTATTAGAAACGGGGTGCTAATTTGAAGGAGTGTGCTAAATCGAATAACTATGGTACATTATTTATTTATTTTATTTGTGCCATCCTGGCTGAATTCAGAAAGGTATGAAACATCCTCCAACCCAAGCATTTTATTTCCAGTTGTCCCCACCCTCCCCCTCCCCTCATCCAGTGTTGGCTCTTTGTTTCTAGAAATGTTTGTAGACAAAAACCCACTGCAAACAACATTGCTTGGAGGGGGGAGGGGAGGGGTGTGAAATATGTTCCCTTGGTCAACGCAGTGTGAAATTGGAGTACGTCTCAACAGTTGTGGCTGAGATTGCAGGTGGAGGAGAGAGGGATTTGATGCCTGGTGTTGTTTTCAGGGTGGGGAAGTTGACACTGTAATTTATGCATGGGAGGGGTGGAGGATATTAATTTGAGCACTAGTTCATAATTCATTTTGACTGAGCTACATGTAGGTTTCTGTGATTGAAAACATTCATGTACAGCAGTAGATTCGATCATTAATCCTAGCTTTCTATTTTAAAAATTATAATAATTTTTAGTATACATGTAACCAGCTCAGCTAATCATGAACAAATTAAGTCACATTGAAAAATGAAAAACAAAAATTTAATGTACATGTACAGTGTATTGTCAAGACTAATGATAACAGACCCACAATAATTGGCTAATCATGCTGTTGTGGTTCACCCTGCCCTTGTTTGCTGTCTAAACATTTGCCTTGCATTATGTTGTCAGTAACAGTCTTGTAATCTCATACTAGAAGTAAATTCATCTTGTGGCTATTACAAAATGTAGGTACATACATGTAATAAAATAATTTAAAAATATAACTGCAACTTAATTGTCTATTGACTTAATGTCTATTGACCCATTTCAAAAGTCCATTTCCCCCACCCATACTGCATTTCCCTGTACATGTAACCCCAGGGCATTTACATGTACATGTAATGTTAAACAAATTAATAAAAAATCAATATATTGTTCCTTAAATTTTAGATTCAAGAGGAATCGTCATCATCATCTGGTGAATCAGAATCGGAGGATGAAGAATCCCTGCGGCAATCAAAGGTACTCCATTAATTAAATTACACATGTCTATTAATAAATTATAATAATGATTTATAATGTGTTACATGAACATTGTGTACAGTATAATTAAAATATGATTTCCCATTCGGCATTAATTTTGTAGTGCTTTTGTGTACAGTACACAATATTTTTTATTAATTATTGATAATTAATTATTAATATTATTAATAATAATTTTGTATACTCAAGCACTGACTAAAAGGAATAATTATAATAAAATTATTAGAACAAAAATTCCTGATGCCTGTCTGGAGTAGACAATAGAAGGAAAATACATGCACAATTGTCAATCTTGTAAGTTGTACATGTAGATGTATGACCGTACAGTCATGTATAATTATTCCAACTGACGGCTGTCAGATGACTGCATGATCTTGGCATACATTTTGTACATGTACAATGTAGATAATTTGTTGGAAAAAATGAAATTCACAAATCATGCAAACATTCTCAGTGGTTTGGCAGTGTCAGTGATCAATACAATGGCATGGGTCACTTGACTTTAAAATACATGTACATGAACCATCCAAAACACTGGCAAAATTATAGAGCCCAGCATATTAAAGGATTGAACCTGATGACAATTACCCTGCAGCAACCACCAGGTAACCATAATGCTGTCAAAAATCGGTGTTAAAAATACCTACAGTGTACCCTACAGTGTACATGTATACTCAGGTGGTGTGTGTCACGAGTTGCGATGCCCCATTGGGTTATAAACTTACCTAGAGAAGGCAGGCCATACCTGGAGCAAGTTCAAACAGCCGGCAGTGAATGACATTAACAACAAGCATGAAATGCCGGCTGACATCCACAAGGGAGCTGTAAGACAACTGGATGGCCATGCAAAATACACCGGATTTGCCCCGCATCCCTGCGGTCAACCACTGTATGCTGACTAAATGTGACATTTCTACATTGTATTTTTAAGGATCAGCAACTGGTGTTACCTCAGCCTACAAATTATAAACCAAAGGTTATAAATGACATCAAGGCACAGGTTAATAAAGGAAGGTTGGTGGTACATTGTGTAGCTAGCTGTGCTGCAATAAAAATATATTGTCCTTTTAATTAACAATTAATAATAAAATAAGTTGTCTTTAGTTAGTTCATTTAACTTTACATGTATCAAAGCTTTTGACTAGTACATGTAATTATGATAAAATTCCAAGGAGCCCATGCCACAAAAAGGCCATTAAGCTCAAAAATTAGGGGCCCGCAGTCTCTTAACCCTTTATTACTTCCAAAAGTGCCAAACCTCAAAATTGAAGAAAAATCCCAAATACGTTTTCAGTATGTCTGAATACATCTTTGTACCGAAACAGGTAGAAATCTCAATCCTTCCTATGGTGTGACCATTCAAATGAAACAGTCCTTTTTGGCAGTACTTTTACATGGCACCATTGGTATTTCAATATTTTACACAATGAAATTTGGGATTTTTTTGAATTTTGATGTTTGGCTTTCTTGGGAGTTAAAGGCTGGGTTAAACATTCATTATTTTCTGATACCTCTCTGACACCCTCCTTCCCATGACATTCTACATGTACATTGTATGAACCCTACCCAAACTTGAGTACAGTATACCCTGAGCATCTGTGATACTATAGGCATTCAGTTATTAAAGTATACTTACTGTTAATGGACAGGAACAGGGCTAAATTTTTCAGGGCTGTAATTACGTTTTGACCATCCACAGGAAGACTGGGGTTGCCCCGCGGTCAGGGGCAACTGTAGGACTGGTGAGAGGTGTGCTTGCACAAAATTTCAAAAGCAAAGTTCTGCTGAATGTTGAATTTCTTCTTTTATTATATAGGAAAATGATTCATGCCGTGAGACTTGGGTTTGGTTTGTACAGGCTCGTCCATGAAGAACAAAACAGAAAGGCAAGTACCAGGGGTGGGGGGAGGGGGGGATTGTAACTCCCATATAAAAATGTTGATAAAAAAGTCATGTACCTTTTAGGGATATCAAAATTTGAGAACCAGTACCAGTTTAAGGATACTTAAAAATCTAAAATGACCACTGTTAGAATTATTGTGGTTCCTTTTAGGGTATAAAGTTGTTTTAGAATTGGTACCTCTTAAGGGTACAGTACATGTACAATTTGAGCCATGTCCATCAAATGAGATTCTGGTACCTTTAAGGGTGCTTTTTAAAACTTCCCAACAAGCACCCCTTTCATTTTTATATTGTAGTCCCCCCAACGGGGCAAGTACCTGGATTGGAATAATACTATAGGCTGCAATGATAAACAAGTGGTTTATTTGTCATGTTCGTCAGAACGCATCTTAATCTTGGTGTTCCTGTGTCACATAGCCAGGATTTTTCGAGTTGTTGCGGGTGACTGCCGATTAGCCACCCCTATTGCAGGGGGCATTTCGGCCGCGGGAAACTGGACTTGTTTGGACTCGTCTTTGATTCATTTGTGTAACTTCGCAAATGGTTGGTAATTCTGTGAACTCTCTTAGCCTGACATCCTTGGTCGACCATGCATGCGGGTCTCTGCCTTGTAGAGAGATGGAGAGTTTAATTGCAGACAAATGACTGAAATTTGGTCAGAGCATGCAACCACTGATGTCTGCCTTAGAGAGGTGTCCACCTGGGGTTGTCACCTTACAGGTGTGTCCACCTCACAGGGGTGTCTGGACATCTTAGAGAGGTGTCCACCTTATAGGGGTGTGTGGACATCTTATAGAGGTGTCCACCTTATAGGGGTGTCCACCTTAGAGAGGTGTCTGCCTTTCAGGAATGTCCACCTTACAGTGCAGGTGTCTGCCTTACAGGGGTGTCCCTGTTAAAGAGGTGTCCACCTTACAAGGGTGTCACTTTGGAAGAATTGACTGTAACATTTTAATTTTGATTTAATTAGCAAGCTCAGGCAGAGAAGGAGAGAAAGCAAAAAGAAGAGGCTGCCAGAAATCAGATGAAACCTGCTTCGACTGACAGTGAAGAATCTGATGATGAACTAGATATTGAGCTTAAAAAGTAAAATATTTTTTCAGACAATAGTAATAATTATTTATCTCCTTAAGGAATCAGTGTTTAGTATGACAAATTCATTATTTCTCTACCGAAGAGAAATCACTGAGTTCTCGATCCCCATCTTTCAGTGAGTCAGTTAAAAATTAATGGTTTCTGCAGAGGTAAATAAGCAACGGTCAGTGGTGAAAATTACAATTTTTGTATTAATTAACACTCAACGACAAAAGGTCCTTTGAACGAATGTAAGCCTAAGGTTGATAGATTCAAAATGATATTGTATTTGTACAGCATATTAAATTAAAAAAATACCATGCAATGTTTCATTTTTTTTTTCATTTTTCCTACTTCTCTTCACTTTGGGATTTCCCACTTCCCTGCACCCTCTTTTTTCTCTGTATCGATCCTGCATCAGTCTTCCTGATCCACGTTATTGTTATACAGCGAAAATTAAAGTGCAGAACATTGTCAAATCTCCTTAAATAAAGTGCAACACAAAATATTTTTTCACTTTATCAACTCCATGTATGTTAAAAAAAACAGTGACATATTTACTAAAGTTTGTTCTAGAGATTTGAATTTACAAAATGCTTAATATAAGATGATGTCAATTCAGGACCCGAATTGCTGTCATTGTATTAGCATTTTGTAAATTCAAATCTTTTGGGTTTAAGGTGCACTTTAATACGGATACCAAAGGGACAAACATTTAGTGCCAGCATTATGGAGGTGTCGGTATTATGGAGGTTATATAGGGATTGTATGAATTGTGTCATCTTGTGGACCAAGTCAGTTGGTGCCCATGTTATTGAGGTGTACAAGTAGGAGAGGTTCTAAATGAGCTGTTTTGTTTCATTCAACAGTTATATGATTCCAGCACCTAACAGTCCAATTCGAGATGCTGAGTAAGTTTTTGACAATGTATATACAGCTGTATGTAATAATTATTTTATATAGAGGTTATCCAGCGTGAAGTTGTTTTTTAATACGGCTGAGTATTTTTACCAGTCAGTTATTTTTTCAAACCTCGCAAAAAATAAAAACTGACGACTCGAGTAAAAATGCCCATGAGCCATAATTTATTACACAACTTCAAGCTGAATAAATTGTTTATTATACGACTCACAGTAATCTCCTAAAACTAAGTTTTTGAAACTGTTTATCCTAGCGCGCGGTCAGAAGAGTGTAATAATGTGTCATATTCGCACTTGTTTTGATGCATATTTGCACTCTAGAATGCTATGTCGAATAATAATTTAATTTATTCAATCAGTGTACAGGTACTTGTTCTTACCTAAAAAAAAACATGAAATTAAACAAACAAAAAACCCTCAAACATGGTTAAATCTTGAACTTACAGTGCTTATAGCACAGCCTGCACCAGACTACCAGCTCTTTAAAGGAACTCACTATAAATCATGGGTATTAGTGTCGCCATGGGCTGTTCCTTTAACTTATGTGGCACATCCTCTTGGTGGACTGGATACTGGGGAACCCACTGAGCGGGACTGCTGAAGGGTCGGTTAGGGTACCTATGGAATGACCAAGCTTCTGAAAGTACTGTAAATGTTGTGTTGAATGGTGACAGGAAATTTCATTTTTTTCTTGCTGTAGCTATGGAGAACACTTTGACCCTGCACAGCAAACCCAACAAAGACCCAGCAGCGCACATTCCTCTGCCAGTAGTCAAGGGTGGAGACAGCTTAGTAAGTACAGTCGAACCCCACTTCCCAGATTACCCACTTAGAACAGTTTCCAGTTGAGTGTTGTAAAACCCAAACTAACATAATCAGTGTGGCCATGCAATCACAACAGATGTAGACAATCCAATGAACCAATCAGAACTCAAAACAAATACATGTAGCCAGCACAAACGTGGGAAAATGCATACAAGCATGCCATGATTGGTTTTGGTTTTACTTTTGATTGGTTGAGAAGGTGGTGCGAGATGTTCTAGCCAAATCACAAAATTAATTAAGCAATGCCGAACAAAGCAATCACAAAATGACTTTTGACACTCATTTAAAAACCACTCTAATATATGGACACCAAAGTCATACAGTTTTCTCTGTCTCCGCGGTGTGACACCCAATCCTGTATATTTACTTCCGGTTAACACATCATAGGTCACTATGGAGAATGTAAGCTACATACATGTACTAAGTGGTTTTCATCCTTTAAAAAACTTCTGTGGAGTTGTCATTCTTTGCTGTGGTTTCTTCCTTCGGAAGTCGTTACATGCGGAAAATCCATAAAACTATCCCACTAAGGGTTACACGTATGTTTAATGGTCAATAACCAGTTATGTTTTTGTTTCACTACAGGTACATCTGCAGTCAGTGCAGCAGTTAAAAACCCTCAGTCACCCCAACCCACACTTCAAGTGTCCTCGCCCAGCCCCTCTCACTCAGTCGATCTTAATATCGACAGGCAAGTTTCTCAGAAGAAATGAGGAACTCTCTTATAAAATTGACTGGGGTGGTCATCGGAAATTCTGAAAGGAACTCCCTAAAAATTATCAAAAACCCATCTTGTGGGTGTGGATTAATTTCCACCCATAAGAGGCAAGAATTCTTTGTGGAAATTCAACGGTTGTTCCTCTCAGCATACATGTACTTTTCTGGCTTAATACCCTAAAAGGTATTAGAAAATCTCTGACAGTGGTTATTTTCGATTTAGATAACCTTAGTGGTACCAAACCACAAATATTAAGGTACGACGATCACTCCTGTCATGTTTATATGGGAGTTGCAACTTGGGCTGCCTAAATCAAATTGTAAGCAAGCTTACTGACTAACAATTGAATTAAAGCTTAACTTTATAACTTTATATCATTTTAAGAAAGAGTTTGTAATGAGCTTGATGAAATGTTAAAAAGGACGAGATAACAGGTTCATCACCAAGCTAAATTTGCGATTTAACTTAAAAACTTAACTTACCAATCGACAAAGAACGTCATTTTTTTGCTTCCAACACAACATGCCGGTGAAGGGGAACGCAGATGTATTTGGAAAGCAAACGAGCGCTGAGTTTGCAAAACCAACATTTTAGCAATTTCCCACACCAAAAAACGTCAACATTGCCTATCCAACAATCCCGTTTACTTGAAATCAAAGGTTTCTTTTAACATTCGTTGAATGTCCGTAAAAAGTTGGCGAAATTGAAATGTCACCGCTGGCCAAATTCGGTTCATTATTATTACGGACGAGATCACGTGTCTGGCATTTATTTAAATTTTGGACATGATCGGTACAAATAGCATACTTAATTTTTAACGCTTTTGGCGTCAAATGCTTCTTGTTTTATAATTGAACACATTGATAACAAATCACAGTTTCGAGAAAAATTATTAAGATATACAACCTTTTATTCAGAAAAAAGGCTTTTTACAGTATTAATTTTTACCTCGCACCATTTCTTAACACAACAAGCAGCGAATGAAAATTTTGGCACGCTAAAATTATCGATAAAATTAATTTAGTTTTATACCGAGATCCCGTTCGTCTACGTAAAGAACGGGAAAGAGTAATGACTACAATAATTAAAACACAGTAACTGATGGCAGAGAATTCCTTAGTGACAAGTGTTTCGTGTCTTAAAAGGTTAAATTCAGAATAAAAAAAAAATTGAACAAACACACGGCTACCTGAATAGAGCGGCGAAACGTTTAAAAGAACTGCAGCGAGGACAAAAATTCAGAGCGTAAGAACTCAAGAAACGTTTAAAGCATCGTTACCTGTAGTTGATGTGGCTTTTTAGTCCCTTCCATCATCACCAAATTTTCAAACATCGAAGTACGAGCTGAATCGATCGCTGCTGTTTACGAACGTGCTCGTTTTGCATTGGGCTATGCCATCAAATTTTTGTACCCCCCGGGTTGAGGAACAGTGGATTTCTTCAGGGTTCGCAGCACATTTTGACGGAATTCTTTAGGGGGTCATGGTGTAAATATGAGGAATTCTTTAGGGGGTCATGGTGTAAATATGAGGAATTCTTTAAGAGAACTAAGGAAAAAAAACAAAGGAATTCTTCAGGGGTGGCAGGAAAAACACAGTCGAGGATAGGGAATTCTTTAGGGGGACACTGTTTTGGAAAGGAATTCTACAGGGGGATGGTCTTTCTGGGGACTTCTTGAGGGGCGATGCACAAACTGTGTTCCTCAACAGGGGAGGAGGGGTGCGGATATTAAATACAATAGCCCATTTTTTCCGTATGCCTGGTGGACAATTTCGGTTAATCTTTTCGCAAAGTGGCCTAAAAAATGCAAATGCCTTTGCCGAGATAGGATGCATAATACGTCAACAACATTTTTCAAAAGCCGTTATATTAAAGGATGTATTGAACATACTCATGACCTATGTTTACAGAAAAAAAAAGAGAAAATTAAGTAAACTGTTTTCTTTGTAGATCGTCGACTGAACAGCCAGGGACAGATAGAATGATGACAAGCGCGCCATCCAGCCTAACCCCGTCTCCCAGGCGGTACCTTCACCCACCCCCCAAGTCTGCTGCTTCAAGTACTTCCTCGAAAAGTAGCCGCAGATCACGGAAGCTTAGAAGTCCAAGACCTTATTCGCCGGTGTATTCCAACATCAACTATAATGACGTCACGGACAGGTGAGGCAGGGTTTGAAAAAGTCCGGGACAAGTAGATTTTTGTGTCGGGCAAGTAACTTTCTCCACTCACTTGCCCATTGGGCAAGGATACGGACAAGCTGCCCGTGAACTAAGGTTAAGTAACAATTTACAAACACTTATCCTGGCAAGTAACATTTAAGATTTGGGCAAGCTTAAATTTTAGTTTTTTTCGAGGAAGCGTGCAAATTCCCTTTCTTCTATTCGCTCGTCGCTCATTAGGAAAAGGGATTACTCGCACTCTACTCGATGGTCTAGTCCAGGGTGGGGGACTCCCATATAAAACTGACGGTCGTGATTGGTCGGAAATTTTAAAAGGAACCCCTGAAAAGTACTAGCCTGCGTGGCAGGCGTTCGAAGGGGAGGGGGAGGGGGAGAACTCAGGCGCGCGAGAACGCGAACGGCGCGCGACGAAGAGGGGGAGGGAATTCGCGCGCCTGAATTCTCCCCCTTCCCCTTGGTCAAGCCCAAATCATACCGTCCAAAAGGACGTCGGACACTTTATTAAGGCTTATATAACGGAGAAACTGGTTAGCTTTCAGTTGAGGTTAGGGGTAGCAGTTTATACAGTTAAATTTAGGACTAAGCAACCCGAGAAGCTACGTGGTGCAGTGGTACGTTAGGCTATGTAAGCCTAAGCCTAGCTGAGGTCACAGGTTCAATCCTGAGTGGGGATTTTAGATTTTCTATTTTACACTAAAAATTTATTGAAAATAAAATTCGAAGTGTCGACATTACGTTATATAACTCTCAATAAGGTGTCCGACGTCCTTCTGGACGGTATGATTTAGGCATAACCCTTCCCCTTCCCCTTGGAACGCCTACCACGCAGGCTAAAAAGGTACCAGAAACCCTTTTTTGTGGGTGTGGCTCACATTATTTTTTTTTACCCCTGAGATCGAGGTACCAATTCTTTCTGAAAAGTTGTTTCTGTCAGTATATTTTTCTGGTTTAACCCTTTAAGCCCTAATATCAAAATTTAATTCTCATTTCTTGTCACTATACATTTCCTACAGAAGTAGTGGCGAGAATTTGTTTGGATATCAAGAGAATGTGATCGTGTCCTTAATTCTCATGACATTTTTGATTGATGTGGCATTGATATTGCAAGGAGAAATTTGATGCTGATCACTCTTTAATACCCTAACTCTGACAGTGGTCACTTTCGATTTAAAAACCCTTAGTTGTACCAAACCACAAATTTTAACCCCTGTCTTATTTATTTTTTATGATGTCCTCCCGCAGGAAAAACATATTTCGCCAGCTTTGTGCACTGAATTGGATTTTAGAAGGAATGTCACAGGATCAGCAACCTCCTGTCATGCCTCCAATCACGAGCTGCTGGAAATTAAAGTAAGTACATTGTACAGCGTTACATGTGGTTGCGGCGAGGCTCCCTGTGTTTGTACGGTGCAGCGTTACCCATGGCGTTACGGCTGGGTTCCCTGTGTGTGTACAGTGCAGCGTTACCCATGGCGTTGATTTTTAATACGCAACAGGTGTTTTTTATTCGGAAATTAGTTATACTACTTAGTGCTAGTTATTCTGGACCGAGAAAAAGGTTTTTTGTGTGAGCTTTTGTGCAGTCTAAATGTACTGTGCAGACGGTCGCGTAATACTGTTTTTGAGGATTGCTAAAATTGAAAAATAGCCTGGTCGTCAATCTTAATTCTAATTTTTATTGTGCTTCCGACCTTTCACCTACACATGTAAGTTATGCTTATCATCACTGTTTTTGTTCAGAGAGCTTCGCTGTTAGGCTAAGCCTATCTATAAATATTACAGTACAGCGTTATACATGGCGTTGCGGCTGCGCTCTCTGTGTTTGTTTGCTTGGCGCGGCGACATGAATTTGCTTCGAGCTCTGATTGGTTCATTGGATCTGCGTCTGTTGAGATTGGCCAGAGTAATTACTTATTGGTTTTGGTTTTACGACACTCCGACAATTGAAAACCGCTCTCTATATATAACTTTGAAATTTCTGTCATGTTCTTTTCAGGGACTTAAACGAAGACCCAAGAACAATCCGGAAAAGAGTAGAGAAAGATAGAGCCACTGATAAAGATTGGGTGACATTTAAGCAAAATCCTGCTCGTTTTACACAGGTGAGAATCGCAAAACTTCAAAACTCAATTCTATATATATATATTTTTTTATTTATTCAATAACCGTAAATCTGCTATTCTTCTATCCTGTATATGTAGCGACGGCTTTAGTGCAAACAACCTTGAGTTCGTAACGTGACATTATACGGCATTCAGTAGCAAGGCTAACAAATTCATTTATTTTCCAAATCTAAGCGCGGAACTCGAAGAGGCACAAGACGAATTTCCATTCATCCGAATTTCATCCAGCGGTTTTCCACAGCAAACAACCCCGCTGTAGGACCCAGTGCCCTTCGCGTTCCCTCGGAGGCTCGGCCGCGAAGTGGAGCCAGTGTGACTGCAGAGACCGTGGCGTCGTCGCGAACAGAAATACAGACAGAGCATGCGCCAGATCACGGGGTCATACAGGAAGGAAGCGCGAGCGACGGTCACGGAAATTCATCGCAAAATGGTGGTGAGTCTGATCAAAGAAATGAAAAAAATGAATAAGCTAAGACGACAGAATACATTTGACAAACACGAAAGTGCGATGGTGCAGGGGTACCTCCTGATGTTTCTTAGACCAAGCACTTCACTCTGTCCCTCCAGCTGGTGTATAAATGGGTTCGTCAGCGACCATAATGCTCGGTTCAACCTTGCATAGAACAAGCATCCTATCCAGGGGGGGATTAATGTTACGGAAATTTGAGATAATCGTTGGCCTGCTAAAAAGAAAACGTTTTTAAAGAAAATCAGATTATTTTTCTTTTGCTGGAAACTTGACTTTTGACGCTTTTTTTGTGACAAGGTGGTCCCACGGTTACTTTTGTGGACCCAAAGATCAGGGCCGTGTCAGCCCCTCCCGGGCCAATAAGCGACCAGACAGCGGTTACTCCAGGGGCATTACCAGTGACCATGTCAGGCACCAATATAAATGGAGCGCCAGGAGGGACCGAGAAAAAGTCGCCTCCCAAGCTTCAAAAACAGAAATCTTTTACGGTTACTACTGTGTATATGCCACCATCAAATCCGAGCAAAGCCATCCAGAAAATACGCGCCAAGACGAGAGCAGCGAAGGCCTTTCAGAACACGCTATCGGTAAGTAATGCTTAACTCAAAAGTAAGTTGTTCTGCATGTCATACCGACAAACCTACGTTCCTCGTATTCCAGAATTGTAATTTGAATAAAAGTGTTACGTTAGTTTTTTTTTTAGAAGGGAGGAAAACTGAATAAATGATAATAAACTTTATTCATGTGTCGTATAACTTTAGCATGGTGTTGCTAATCGGGGACACCATAAATAACAGAATAATATACGTACTATTAATGATAAGAATGTAAGGTTATGTATATATGTACAATGTTAAAATTATAGGATTATAACTAAAAAATAACATAGAAAACAGCCAGTTGGACATTTCTCAAGCAAGAAAATTTCCAGGTCCATTTTTTTTTTAATTTGTCTTTTTAAAACTTGAACAAAGCAGACCACAGACACCCCTACTCTTTGCGAAGAGTGCTATGGGATCTTAAACGGCCCATTACAGGAAGGACAACTGACAAATGTAGGAGACAAGGCCAACGGCTTGACGCGATCATCTGAACTGAGGCAGATATTGAGCACACAGCCAGCATAATCGTACCAGTTATTTGCTCATGCACGCAATGCGTGCCTATGTTTTTGAGCTTTTTACTGCGCCTTTCAATAACATGCGGAATGTGAAATTCAAATCTCCACCAACGGTTGCGTTATTCCCTACCGTCAATCATAATTAATACGAAAGCCAACGGACCATGTAAAAACGAAACAAACAAAATGGATTGAAATCTACCAATCATAATGCACGTACGTGACCTTTTGAACTCATTGAAGTGAAGATCTGTTTCCTGAGAGGTAAGTTAAGATAATTGACGGCAGTGTAAAACGCAACCGTTGGTGGAAATTTGAATTTCAAATTACGCGCAGTAAAAAAAAAAAAACGCTCATGCACGCAATGCGTGCCTATGTTTTTATACTTACATGTAGTACTTGATACGTACTACTTGTATTGGTAATACCATGTATTCATATGGGAATACCGAAATAAATTGTTGTTGTTGTTGTTGTTTTTGAACAAAAAAGCTCATGCACGTAATGCGTGCCTATGTTTGGTCCGAGTGATGGGGAAGTTGAAGCTAATTGTTGCAAAAACTTGAAAGTATATTCACCGATTGGGTTGTTTGCATTTAATTTTTTAGCACAAGGAGCTGGAAAAGCTAGCATCCAAACCTGAGGAGCAGCAAACAGCCAGTGATTCACGAGTGAGGGCCTGGGTTCAAGCTACTGGTGAGTTGTTCATAAGGATATTTTTAGTGCATATCCACCCCCTCCCCCTGCCCACCCTTCACGATGTTGCGTGGACAACTTAATTTATATAAACAGCTGAATATATTATGACAGTGAACAGTGTTCTTTCAGTGAACTATGTTTAAGCTGAACACCTTCGGCATCAGCGTTAGCTGTCCACCTTACAAATGTGTCTGCCTTATAGAAAGTTAAAGTGCATGTGAAGCGAAATTTCACTACCGTTTTATTTTAGGGTTTTATGTTGTTTATATCACCTTTATTCCATTTTCAGTCGTTTTTCTGTTTTGCGCGAAGAGGTTCTACTGTTTCTAGCGGTTTAAAAACTCCCGCCGTGGCCTAAAATTTGCGACACTTTGAGCGCGGTCATTCGTGTGTTTGATCACAACAAACATAGCGGAGAAGGGAACGAACCCAGGGCTAAAATACGCGTCGCTTTCAGCCATGTTTAATCGAAATAATCCTTCCACAAGTTGCCAAAACTCCACTGTAAAACGAGTGACGCGCTCAGTTGTAAACGCACTAATGACGTCAATAGAACCCAGGTCCTTGTCTAATATGCTCAACTTGCGTCGCTTGTTAAAATATGTTCCCGCCACTTCAAGTGACTTATTTTCCCATGAAAATAATTCTTAAAACACGTATTTTCAGATTACTGAATAAAAATGGTCGTGAAATTTCACTTCATGTGCACTTTAAGTTACAGACGAACATGTGAAATTCGGCCATAACCAGCCTATAATTGATGTCCGTCTTAGAGAGGTGTCCACCTACATGGGTGTCCCTCCGTCTGAAGAGAGTTTACTGCACTTCTTTTTACCTGTTCTAGCGTGAAACCGTCAACTTGAATGTCGTTTCAAGAAAAAGAAAAAAAACTACAATATGATTTTTGTCTGCCGTCTCAAATTTTCCTCAATAGAGGTTTTGCACGGCAGCCATGTTGCATGGCAGGAACAATAGATTCTTTTCCCTATGGGAAAGAATGTTCTTTCTAATGCAAAACAATTTCATTGTTCCTGCCATGCAACATGGCTGCCGTGCAAAACCTCTATATGTTACCAATGAAATTAACGGTAGTTTCTTGGTGTTGCGGATGGTGTGATCACCAAATGACGTAAAACAAAAGATTCAAAAGACACTGAACAATACCCACACCACAACACAAAAGCTAACCAACAATGGCTTCCGCAACACCAAGAAACACCCAAATTAACGAACGGGACTCCAAGATCGAACAGAGATTGTAAATCTGTGTTAAACTAAACAGTCCTCTATCAAACCGACGACTGTTAGATTATATCAAGATCACTCTAAGCATGTTGCAAGATTTGTTAATCGTAAATTGAGGGTTTTATTGCAGATTTTTCATACTAATAGGCTTAGCGGGTACTGTTTCAGGGCAGCAGCAGCCAGGAAGAATAAGGGAGGGAAGACTGAATACACACAGTAAAGGCTGAAGGGGGATAAATAGGGAATAGGCTGTAAGCAAGCTGTCGAGCTACCCCTTCGCGACCACACCCCCGACCACACCCCCCGCCCCCGCCCCCGTGTCCGAAAGCTTGCTCGCAGGCTAAATACACTGTAGGAGATAGATGTCACAACATTGGTAATATTTTACGAGCTAAGGAAATAAGTACGTTACTTATTCTTTTATTGATATATTTTTATTAATTTATTTTTACTAACAGGTGCAGTAAACACCAAAAGGTGAGATTATTTTTTCATGTATTCTGTTTTGTTTATAGTTATTATTGCACGTGATTGTTTGTTTGCGTTAATCTTTAATTCCAAAGAATATGACCAGCATTTTAATTTCTCCTAACGTGCATCAAATACTGTATCTATTCTAGTATTTTTGATGCACGTCAAAATTGTGCCAAAGGCAACGTCAAAAGAACCGTAAAACCTTTGATCACATTTGATGCCTGTGTCACACGCCGTGAACTTTGTCACACTGTCACATTTGATAGCCTGTGTGGCACAACTTTGTCACACATTTGATGGTAATCCGAGGTAATCCAAGGCGATCAAAGCCACTTCTTTTTTACGTATACTAATACTGCTAGGATCATAAATGTGAATAGCGTCATGTATGACGACAGCGAATTATGATATTTATGCGGATCTTAGTCATAAACGGGCTCCACTATTACCGTTTCTCTCTTTTTCACAACATTGCTCTATTGTTCATACCAAATGGCGGATCTAGGTAGAGGCCCCCCTATCTTCAGTCGTCAACATTTTCACCCCCCCCCCCCCCCCCCCCACCCCCGACCCCGCTTATTCACTTCCCCTCTTCCCCTCCCCCGCCGCTGATGGAGTCTGAATCCGCCTGTGATTGCCAAACGTTGGGTGAAAATAGATAATCAAACTTTTCTTAACCGATTCATCCAACACAATATTTTTAAGATAAAATTGTTTAATTGTCTTGCCTCTTGCCTTTAAAAACATTTTCGTTCACTTACTTTAGATTTGCCGCGGCAGCCATAGCAGCATTCGGTGCTATAAGTCTGGATCACCGAGCTGAGAAAGTTCCTATTGATTCAAAGACGAAGTTTAATGAAGTAGCGGATGAGAAAGCTCTCGTTTTACACGACAACTTGGAAGTCAGGGATAGGTGAGGCTATTAAATTTTGTCTACAACAAAGCAGATAAATTTGATCACACGCGATAGTGAAGAACAAGAGACGAACACGAGAGCTCGAACACAATGAAATCTTCAAGAGTTAAAGAGGGATTTTGGGGATTTTGTCGTTTTGGGGTCATAACTACCCCAAATTAAAACAGGCACCTTTTTTCATTTTAATCCGTCAAAACTGTTGTTTGGTTGTGCTTTGTTCACGAAGGAATCGTCTTCAAGTGTTAGAGCGTAAGCTTATGTGTCTGGGGACGTTCAACAACATTTACAAAGCACTGGACCAGATGCGTAGCAGTGGTGTTATACCAGACACGGAAACAAACGAGGAGATGAGACAACGAGTCACTGAGGAGTGCAAATGGTTTGTACATTGGCTTACCATCTTCTGTTTAAAAAATGGTGTTTTGTGTTTTTTTTTTTTCAGGGGAATAACCAGCCTTTTTATAAAGGGGGTTTGGGGTGGGGGTTGGGCTCCATCACGTCCGAAATCAGTCACTCAAGACAGTTCAGTAACACAGACGTTCAAAACGCATGTGCATGTCACCTGCATGTCACGTGCATGTCATGTGCATGTCACGTGCATGTCACGTGCATGTCACGTGCATGTCATGTTCAGGAAGGTCAACAATAAAAGAGACATTAAGATTGAGGGTTTCCCCTTAAACCGCGAACCACAAACGTCGGTCAGCAGTTTACAGTTCGGAGTTCGCCGTATGTACATCATCCGGCTTAAGATTGAGGGTTACTTTTTACCTATGCATCATGAAACACGTGCATCACGACTATGCATGCAATGATGTCGAGATAACTCTTTAACCCTATTCGGCCTGGAGGGGGCACAAAGTGCCCGCGCTAACTTTCAACATTCATAACTTCTTTAATATGTATTCAAACGCCATCAAACTTTGTGACTTTTCGTAAAATTCATCTGGCAACAATTTGATGTGACAATTTTTTGATCACGTGACTTGATGTTTCCATGGCAACAAGATTTTGACAGCCATGTTTTTTTGAAATTTGCATGTTTATACCTTTGAATGTAGAAAAACAATGTTTATTGGTATAACTTTTTTTTTTACATCATTTAGCGTTTATTTATTGGTTTTGATTAATTTTGCGTCAATTTGGACGGTTTTTAAGAGGTTTAAGAAAAATTCAGAAATCCAAGATGGCGGATCTAAGATGGCGGCCGTATAACTAATTACCTAATAACTACGTCATATGACGTCATCGTTCCATTGTGCGGACCGCAAAGGAGACATTTTTGGACGTCCTATGTACCCTCTAGGTTTCATTGTCATAGCCTTAATGTTCTTCCCCCCCCCCAGGCTCAGGAACTCAAAAAAAAGCCCAGGTTGAATAGGGTTAAGGAAAGTAAATTTGACGGTTAAACGTGGCTCTGTATTTTTAAAACTAGCGAAAAACTCTGCCTTAATTCGCCTCTAGACGGTGTCCTTGACGTTGAAACCTCAAACGTCAAACGGGACGGCAAGATCGCAGTCACGTGACTTTTAGAGGTTTGCGGTTTGCGGGAAACGAAGAAAAACCTCAATTTTAAGGTCCCAATTACTTGAAGCGAAGTGTCCACTTCGTAAAATAGCACAAACTTCACATTGAAATAGTCTGTTCCTTTCTCGAGTTTTTGTGCTTAAAAACGGGAAGCCCACTCGGCCGGAGCTTAAGGCGGGGGATTCCGGAACCTTTGAAACTCTTCCTGGGTACGCCCCTGTTTTATATGTAGTAGACCGTTTTCCACGGCAGTAGGCTGCAATCAGGCCAAAGCTCTCGTCAAAAAGGACCCCGTTTCCTGGGCGCAGGTGATCACGGCTGTAATTAGTCAGTTGTGTTGGGGAAGTTGCGATCACCAAATGACTTTAAAACAGAAGGTTCTAAACATCTAGCGGGTGTAGGATTAGGGATATCTTTAATGGTCAGCTCTCCTGTGCTGAAGACATAACAGATGTTGCACGAGCTGTTTCACTCATCGTTTCTTTAATTCTTATTCACTTCAGGTATAAAGACTTGCTGGGTAATCTGCCACAGGAAGTAAAAGATGATCGATACTGCACTGTAGTTTTAAACCGGATCGCTGGCTATGGATCCGTAAGTATTGGTTCTTACACCAAATATTCATTTTTACATGTGTAATATGATTGGACAGTTACAAAATGTTTTAAAGTTTCCCGTGTATCTGGCCTATATTTAGGGAATATTTTTGCCAAGTACCATAATAAGAAAACCTTTGTTGTTTGGCAATCCTATACCTTTTCAGTTTGAATACATCTTTGTACCGAAACAGGTAGAAATCTCAAACCTTTTACTCCCAGAGTCAATTATGGAGACATGTAGTATAGTTCTAACTTTTGAGTCTGTGGACGAAATCCTATGGTGTGACCATTCAAATGAAACCTCTTCAGCAGTACTTTTGAATGGTACTATTTGTTCTAACTTTTGAGTCTGTGGATAAAATCCTATGGTGTGACCATTCAAATGAAACCTCTTCAGCAGTACTTTTGAATGGTACCATTTGTTTTTCAATATTTTGCAAAATGTAATTTGGGATTTTTCTTGAATTTAATTTTGATTGTTGGTGCTCTTGGGAGTTACAGGGTTATAGCCCAAAGGTGAGGTTGATCGTGATACACCTAAATTCTTTTCTCTACAGCTGGAAGGAAGGAAAATAAGTAGCAGTCAGTTCTTGAAGGTTTTATCCACCCTACGTGTCTGGGAAATCTGCGCCCCTGATATCAATGCAGCTATTGAGGTAAGGGTTTGTGTCTGAATAAAAAACTGAGTCGGTTTTTTTTTTGGCACTGAGTGACACTTAAGATAAACTATTTTAACAAGTAAAGACACAGGAATCCACGGGTCACCTGCCGCAAAGAGACGCTACCGTCGGTAATGAGAAAACAGGGACACCCCCCGCGCCCCTCCCGCCGTCTCCCTTTTGTGTGTAAGAAACCGTTTATGTTCCTAATGGTATCTCACTTTTATTTTGCTAGTTTGTTCGCGAAAAAGTCGTAGAGATGTCGGAGCTCGAATTTGAAGACTGGTTGAACGCCAAGTTTCCTCATCCACCAAGACCTGTGTCTGCGCCACTACCGAGAAGCAGCGGTTTCCGTTACTAGAGTGGCGTCTGTTTGGAGTAGAGTCGACGTACTGATTGGCTGACTGACAGACTTACCGAGGGACAAATAAATGTTGAACCACGTAGCACTGGTGATACAAACAAGGATTCAGGGAATTAACTCTGTGTATAAATAATAGTGCTAAGGTCAACCCATAAATTTCCCTGTACTGAGCGTTAGCCCTAGTAAGGAAATGAGGGACCACACGAGGAAAAGAAAAAAATATTTCACCTCGGTGGGATTCGAACCCACGACCTCCCGATTAGATCTTCCGTCGTTTTACCTCTTACTGAGGGACACACTGTCTGTACACCGACTGACTGACTGACTGACTGACTGACTGACTGACTGACTGACTGACTGACTGACTGACTGACTGACTGACTGACTGACTGACTGACTGACTGACTGACTGACTGACTGACTGACTGTGAAGCATGAAATTTATATTCTCTGAAGTTTTGTTCTGCCGATTGGTAATTTTTCGTATTTTGCTGCGACAAATGTTTGCGATGTTTGATGTTAAGCAGCGGAACGGAAGATATAAAAACGAAGCATAATTTACCCACGTTTTATTGCTTGTTGAGTTTCGGTCATGCAATTCTTTGCTTGCAGGTGGTACGGTACTCGGCAAAAATGACTGACGCAACAAAACATCAAACTGTATCTATTCCTGCCTTTTGTTTTGCTATCAAAAAATTAAAACAATTTAAAAAGTTTTAATTTAGTCCAATATTGTTCCAATGACTCAACTTACAAAAGCAGAATCCGCAATTTGACGGGATATTTTACGAGGTTTTGTTATGCGGAATCTTATTTTTGCGGATCGAGGACAAAATCGCAAAGAAAAAAAGTAGATCCCACAAAAATGCCATGCTGCACAGTAACAGGCGTACCAGAGGATGGCGGACTGTCTGACTGACTTATTGTCTGACTGACAGCCGTCCTGATGTACGGACTCTCTGTCTGACTAATTGACTGACAGCCTTACAGACGTACGATAAAAGACAGCTGTACTGATAGACAGATGGTCTGATCGTCAACTAAATGACTGACAGACGGTCTGATCGTCAACTAAATGACTGACAGACTATTTGATCGTCAACTACATGTCTGACAGATGGTCTGATCGTCAACTAAATGTCTGACAGACGGACTGACCGTCAACTAAATGACGACATGCAGACGGTCTGATCGTCAACTTAATGTCTGACAGATGGTCTGACCGACGGTCTGATCGAAAAACACAATGTCTGACTGACTATTGTTTGTCTTTCCATCTGTCTGAACACCTGACGGATCAACAGAATACTTAATATCGAATGTCGCATATTTATCATAATTGCCACGCGATATTTATTTAGTCACTGAAGTGGAGGTGAATATAGTTCGTGGCTCGGTAAATATCCACCACTCTTCACTGCCAGTGAGGTGAATTATTGTTTTAGTATATACCAAACCAGTGAATAGCCAGCCCAAAATAGTTACTTTTAATTTTTTTTGACAAATGGGAAATCCAGAACAATGCCTGCAAGGAGGGCTGCTTGGAGGTATCCCTAGTTTGAGTAGCCAATCAGCGCGCGTGTGAAAAACTCATCACTGGTCTGGTATATACTAATAGGCCAATTGTGATATATTATAATTATTATATTTACAACTTGGCTCCGAGGCTTAGGGGAATAAAACAAAAGAAATTAATTATTCATCCCGGAACCTCAATATCATTTCTTTTGTTTTATTCCCCTAAGCCTCGAAGCCAAGTACGAATTTTAATATATCGAAATAGGCCTATTAAATATACAGAAATACTGAAAGCATGTTGTTGATTAGCCTAGAAAAGAAGGAAATTTTTTTTGTAACGTATAGATTTTCCTATATAAAGCGCCTGGTAAATTTGCTTTCAGGTTGCTGTGTTTTATAAAAATCCAATATGTTAGCTGAACCAATCATAAATCAGCTTGTCACGGTATTTTGGAATCGACAATCTGACTAGAATATAATCAAACCCTTGTTATATTTTATACGTTTTATATGAGGTACCTATTTTTCAATAGATAAAGAGAAAGTTTCAAAAAGTAAACATGTGTTGCAATACATTTTTTACAGATGTATAAATAGTTTTTAACGAAATTGAGGCATATTTTAACAAGAAGCACTTGTATTTTTCGGGATATTTTCAGTGCATGAATAAACGATATTTATTTCTATTGCTGTTTCCGTGTTGCAAGTCATATTCTGTATGAGAGAATTTAGCCTGCTCTTTCCCCTTCCCCCGTCTCTCCTTCTGCCCTCTACTCCCTCCTTTCTTTCCCCCTCTACCCCTCTCCCTCTTTACCCTTTAACATTAGGTTGATTGCACTTACTACAAAAGGCTCAGATGCTTTAAAGTGCTACTATGATCAAAAATATACATTTTCTGTTCTCTTCATATTTTGAAAATATAAGTACTCGTTACTAACCTTGTGAAGTTTCAAGTCAAAACTCGTACGGGAAGTGCCATTATTTTAACTTTACATTTCTAATTCGGCTTGCCGCCATTACTCAATTCCTAAATGACCGGGACCGAACCCTGAGAGTTGGATCGAGCTGGCCTAAAGATTTTGTGACGTAAATGACTCAACACGTGCCTTTTGGCTTTGTTGTTTGTGTCCCGGAGGGAACCGCGTTGAGTCATTTACGTCACAAATCAAGTCACGTGTACCAGATCGCAAACCAGTAGAACGTGGGCTCGGATTTATGAACGGAGTAATGGCGGACGGATTTTATGTGATTTTCGTGGGTTTTCGGCCAGCTATTTCTCGGATGTGTAAGAATATATTAATCTAATTTATAGCAGTTCGCATTTAACATATTAGTTACATTTGCGTTAAAAAAAGCGGAAAAGAAATACAAAAATTTTCGTCGTAGTGGCACTTTAACTACTGGTTGCACGTAAATATAAGTTTTATATGATGTAGTTTAGTGTTACAAGACGAGAAGTCACCAACGAGAGGAAAAGGGCATTTTGGCAGAGCCTACTATTATTCCTGAGTTTAACCCTATTTTGCCTGGGCTTTTTTTAGTTCCTAAGCCTGGGTGGGTGCACATCCCCTCTCCTCCTAGAGGGTACATGGTACGTCCAATACTGTTTCCTTTGCGGTCCGCAAAATGGGACGATGACGTCAAATGACGTATCAGTTCTGCACGGCCACCATTTTTGGTCTATCATCTTGGATTTCTGGACTTTACCAAAACCGTCCAAATTGACACAAAAATAATCAAAACTAATAAAGAATGCTAAAATGGCACAAAATTGTAAAAGCCATGACAACAAAAGTACGTTTTTTTTTTTCTTGAAAAGGTAAAAAAATTATTTTGAAAAGCATTTAGAACATAAGTTCAAGATTGACTTTCTATAACATTCAACTTGTAGCATTACATTCTCGGAGACCCAAGGGCAGTTAGTGGGGCGAGGGAGGATAGAAAAGGGCGAAAAAAATTGGCGCTTTTCTCCGGCCAATTTTTTTTTTTCGCCCTTTTCTAACCTCCCTCGCCCCACTAACTGCCCCTGGGTCTCCGAGGATGGGAGCATTAAGGCTATGACAATGTACAATGAAACCTGGAGGGTGCATGGTACGTCCAAAACGGTTTCCTTTGCGGTCCGCAAAGGGAATATGACGTCAGCAATTACCTAATTTATTCTACACATTACGTCACCCAGTTCTCAATGCGTATTTGTGTCACGCTAAGACATAATTTTTAATTCAGCGTTTTAAACCAAAATGTTGTTTACTTTATGTCCCCGAGCCTGAGAGCTTGCTCGCAGGCCACACATTTAAAACATTTATTGTGCTGCAGGGTGTACCCAAGTCTTGAAAAAAATCCTGTCAAAGTCCACAGATGGTTTAAATTTTCCCTACCGAGTTTTAAGTCAAAGAATTGAAGAGCAAACAGTTGTCAAATACATAACTTGGGAGGAGTGACTGTGGCGGGGAAATCTCTGAGAAGCCGAGCTTATGAGAGGGTCTGAATGGGGTTAACTGACAACTGACAAATGGCCAAAATTCTAACTGACAACTGACAAATAGCCTAAAATTTAACTGACAACCGACATTTGTAGAGGGTTTTCAGACAACTGACAAAAAGATCTTATTGTCCTAAATATCCTTTAAACCCCGTTGTAAATAACAATGTTTTACTCTTTTCGTCAAACAAATGCACGTTTTATATTAAATCTTAGCAACAGGACGCTTGAGTGTCATATTTCGTTAATAATTTACTGTATGAGCCATGTACATCAGGGTCATTTCACCTAGAGTCCACCTATGACGTCACCTATGATCGGCTCGAATTTACGAACTCACCCTAACCAGTCCCGAGCACGCGCCAGCTTACATGATGGCTGCTAATGCTGGCGTTATTAAAGCGATTGTAAGCTTTTACCGCGTTAATTCGGATACGGCATTCGAAAGACATAGAAGCCGTATTCCGATAAATGACTTATCTCAAAAAGCACCTTATTCAATTCCTTGGCCTGAAGGAACTAACAATTAAATACGGCCTTGGAGATTTCAATATAAAGCTTTATCGGATGGCACCGAAGGCCGGGCGGGAAAAGTGATAACTTCGCCATCACAAGGGACGACCAGTGGAAGCTGGAGCTTCCAAGTATGCTGTATGACTTAGGAAGCGAAATGAACAGTATGTATTCTTAGTGCTTGTGTATTTGTTACATGTATTGGTATAAATATAAGCATGCCAGTTAGTCCGGAAAACTTTCTGGGTATTGCTACGCTTTCAGAATATTTTCGTTGTTGTTTTCACGTAATGCACCATGTAAATTGAAATTATTTATGTTATAATTACAGTAGCCTAGTATATAACTACATTTTGTAGCTTTGCGGCAGCGGTGCGAACTACTACGTGTGTGCATGCTTCTCAACACCTTTCCTGGAGCGATCGTTACAAGTCAGATTTTAGTGGTTTCGGTTGATCATATGTAAATTCATGCATTAAAACACGCAGTAAATCAGCTAAAAAACAAAATATTATAGAAACGAAACACTTCACCCCTTCAAATGAAATACTAATTCATGCCGAGCAGACCGAGCAAGTCACTGAGCTTATTTCCTGCTAGTCTGTCCACAGACCCTCTATTTTGTCTAGGGTTCGTCGAGATCACAAGCAAAATAGAAACCGCGGGGGATTTGAAAGCGCGCGAACGCAAGGGAGTGGCCCTGGGGAAAGACAAATATATTCTTTTTTGCGCCCGCTTCGCGGCCACCGTCGCGCTCCGCGCTCGCTCTCGCGCGCGAAGAAAAATAACTCTTTGCAAAAAATAAATATCTGTGGACAGAC